>CM028126.1:37103837-37146998 GCA_016254315.1 Anopheles parensis
AAAAGAGATATAACATATTAATAATTTATAATAATTTATACAAATAATTACGAGAAAATTTACAAACATTAAAAATTTACCTAAAAACAAACAGTCGACCATCTTTTCTGCTGTGTGTGTATAATGATTTATTATTTGCGGATGAACGGTGTTACATTTCACCGCAGACAAGTGGCGTTTCAGTGTTAAATTTTCTCCTTCGTTGAACCATTTTTCTTGCATGGAAAAGTGTGCTTCAAAAGCATATAAAGATCACACTTAATAACGGCTACTTTCCTGCTAGTGATGGTACAGCCAGTTCCTAGACTGGGAGACGCATTAAACCCGATTTCCATTTCCCTTTGTCATACAAACATTGTTCTCCTTCATATTTTACCCTGTTACCATTTTTTAACCTTCCCCGTAGCACTGTGTCCACAGTTCATTAGCTTAAGGCGCGGGTTTTTAAAAAAAAAAACGCCGTTTCCATTTCGGGCCATGTAATGTGAGTGTTTAACCAGGAAAAAAGGGAAAAACTTTTCCCGCCTCGCTTACGAGGGGTTGAGGCGAAAAATAAAAATCACTGCCTGTGATGATTTATTGCACCTTCCTTATTAATCATTAGACCGCCGGACACATGGTGGTTTTACGGTGTGTTCGTTGCAACTTGCGACCAATTAGTGAAAATATTACACACAAAATAATAATCACACTCGCGTAGAGGATTTTTTTTTAATTTTAAAAGCAAAAGGTGTTAAGTCCTTTCGGAGAGTGTTCCTCAAAAAAAAAGGCAAACCAGTTTCTTAATCTTGCTCATTTTGCACCTTAAAGAAAGAGCGCTTTTTCCAGTTTGGTTTAAAGTGAATTGTATGTGATCATCTCCCACGACCAAACCAACGTGGCAAAAAAGTGAACAAATTTAGAATGCATGCTGCTCGTTCATAAACACGTCCCGGCGGGAATGCGTTTTTCGGTGGGTTTGTAAGACTCAGCAGGCTCCAGTTGCGCATTTCTGGGTTGCGTATTCCCCGGGTGCACGCATATGCTTTATTGCGATCCCGTTGCTTATTCCCTGCTACGCAACCACCATGAAAGGTGTTCGATCACTTCGAAGGTTCGCTTCGATGGCAAATATACTTTTAAGGACAATTAAACATAATCCTCGGGAGGGACAAACGAAGGTACAAGAGCGATGGGTGTGTGTTGTAATCCGCAAATTATACGATCAGCTACCGTGTATACACACACGTCTGCTGCCTGGCCGTCCTGGGTGTGAACATTATTCCTGTGCGAAACAACAAAACACACTTCGAGGTGCCAGCAAATGAGAAAATGGAAATAAAAGATCAACAACCACTCGTGTGAGTGAGTGTTTGTTTATTGTAGCAAAATGGACCTTTTCTTCTCGTACTAACAATGGCTTAGCATCGACGCTATTGAATCAGTTTTTGCCGACCCTTGGCAAGAGGCAAGTGTGTACATCGGTGAGAATGATGCGATGTGGTCCATCCTTTGTCGCTTTGCAATCGTAACATGTCAACCAATTTGATTTGCATTCAAAACATCGCAACGAAATTCTTCAATGAATCAACATTGAATCAACGATCGGGGATGCCCAGAACAATGTCCTGACACACGAGGTAAACCAATATTTTGGTTGTCCCATTTTCATGATTCCATATGTCTTTGCACACACCAAAAAAAATATCATTCATCCGCTTTTAGGATCAATAAAAGTATTTTTGTATGTTTTCTGGTGTGATACAAAATATGTCCAGAAAAAAAATTGGAAAAAAAGCTTTTGAGTGTTTCGCTTTAAAGATCTCTCCCACACTTGTTTTGATCCTTTTCTGAGTAACATTAAAAAAAAGGAAAAAAAACCCTGTCGCACGACTCCGAAACCGAGTCCGGGATGAGCTAAAACCGGAGCAGGTCATCAGCAAGGGATTAGCTAACAGCGGCCTCCAACACATAAGGATTAACATTCTTGCTCTTTCTTTTGCTTTCTCCATTAAAAATGATGAACCGTTTCTTGTCTTTACCTTTTCTTGTTTAATTTTGCCACTGACTCATAAAGAGCTGTCCTCGAGAGAGAAAAACAAAACCATGTCCTTGTTGTGATCCTTTCGTGCAAGATTGTTTCCCTTTTACGAGGCCGGAAATGTCTTGGAATAGATAAGCAAACAGAAAACTGGACTGGATGTTGTCTCACCTCGGTTAATGATCGTATCGGGAACGCGGAGTGCAAATATTCATGCTGGTCTGGTGCTAATTCTGCTACCTCTTGGAAGGTGAAAGTGCGTTATCTCCCAAAACAAACGGAGAATGATCGCATCTGGCCGGCAAACGTTCGACAATTGGTAGTCCGATAAAAGTGGTTCGAACATCTTGATATCGAGGCTTATGATTCAAATCAACACCTCTAGGCAGAATCTGGCAGGAGGACCATGCTGTTTCGCTTGTTCAGGCCGGAGCTCACTTTAAGCTCACTTTAAGGCTAAATGCAGACAAACGCCAAACCCTCAAACCGAACGATGTAATCTGATTTTTTCCATCTAACCTTTGCACCCCATTTAGAGAGTGGTTCGTGGATGATTTTCCAATCAGGCTTCTGGCTTTCGCATTCGTTTGCCCTCCCAAAGTTCACCCTAACGAATGAATAAATCTGAAGTATTATATTACCACATTACGCGACGGAGATTCCTACCTACCTCTGGGGAGGGGGGGTGGTTTAAAAAAGAAAAGGTTCCAAAAACATACTTTTCTCACACCAAAGCCACTTGAATTTATCTATTAAACTAAGCAAATAATTATCTCTCCTGGGAGTTTGAAAGAGAAAAAACAAACCAATAACTAAGGGTGTTCTGCTTCCGTTTTTGTGCTGCACAGCACCGTAGAAAGAACAACCCGGCAAGACTGTAAAGTGTAATTGGCCATCCAATTAATTCAATTAATAGACCAACGTCAAAGCTTTTTGCTATCGTGCCATGTGCCAGCGTTTAATCCACCACGTGTGGCGTTGCTAGGCAACAGTGTGCTACCAGGACAACTCACCTGCCGCATCTATAGTGAGGCGTTGAAAGATGAGGAGATGTGATGAAACTTCTTTTCATGGTGGCGAAAGGCGTAAAAGTCCCGATATGGATCTTTAGATAATCCTAAATATTGCCTGTCTGATATTTTAACAATTTAAAATGGTAATTGTATCTAACCCTGAAAAATGTTTCAGGAAGTTTATTTAAATAAACTAAAATAGGAAGTTTATTTAAATAAACTAAAACAATTTAAAGGCTTATTCCGAGTCTAATTCCACCGAGTTTAAGGGCCAAATTAAACTCAAATTGGATTTGGTAAATGTTAATTTTTGTAAAACAAATTTTACTAACATTTAGCTACTGTTTTCTTCCATTTCCCTTTAAATTGGTGTTATTTTTTCACCCCAAAAAGAGAGCAAAACAATGGGAAACGCTTGTTTTCGTCGTGTTTGCTTTCTGTAAGATTTGTTGCTCCTGGCAACCGTAAACTGCTTTGATGTCGCCCGTTAGCGGAGGTGTTGAATGAAGGGAAGCTAGCAAGCCACCATCTCACACCTTTACCCCAGCCCAAACTAAACCCGCGCCAATCTCGGAACGACGGGATGTTCCGCTTAGTCTCGATGACGGACGGGACCTGTTCCCGTAATCTGACCCAACACGGGGTGAAACAAAAAATATCCCGGAACGAATCGACGGAATCGTGTACTTTCATTTTCCCCTTCAACCATCGGAACATCGGAAACAAAATTGGCCACGAGATGATGAGCGTTTGAGGTGCACAAATCGAAAGATTTGTTTAATTAAAATCGGATTCCCGTGTCCGGGGTTTGTCTAGCGTTGTTAGTTAGCATCTTGCACAAATTAAGTCTCCGGAGAATTTTAAGGACGTTAGACGAACAAATTTCCTGATCATCATTCTGTTATGTTCCGCACACTGTCTAAAACTGCATAGACCATTTCACACTCTCCGTGTTTGGCAATGTAGACACGGTCACTGACATGCTTGTGTTTGTACTTTCCGTGATTGTATGGTTCCGTGTGAAATGAGGTGTTAAATTACGGCCAAATCCTCTTCGGCAACGTCTGCATCGGAGCGGTAGGAAGGTGAGCAGATCCAGGATATGGAAAGGTGTTAGGACGAATCAAATGACACACAGACCCTAGGGCGATGCGAGTCGTTTCTGTCGTTTCGCTACTCTTGATGTGAGATTGGTCTTCAGAAGATCCAGGTGAGTTTTAAATGTGTTTGCCGGATATCGTCATCGTTTAATACATTTAGTTCTACAAGGGAAAATAGGAATAAATTCGTGCAATAACGCAAAAAAAAGCTTTGTGCATGTTTGTTAAGATTTCAAGGCTTAACTTAAGTTGGAATGTCGTACTGGAATTGTTATTTTATATACCTATCCTTTACATATTTGATCGTATAATACAGTATATAACAGAGCCATGCTGATACTTAAACAAAAAAATATTCTTATAGTGATAAAAAATAATAAGACTTAAATAAATTACAAGTAAGAAACATAAAACATAATTATAAAACATTTCACGAAATGTAAGAAAAATTTAAGGAAACTAATGAAACATTAAATTTTGAAAAAAAGTATATGTTGATATAATAACGTTACGCACTGTATTAACTGATCGTAAGTGTGACCTCCTATTTTTGTGTAAGTGTGCGGACCTTTTTACTCTGACGATCGCTTGCATCTGTTTGTTAGTAGTGCGATACTAATAGCCATTAGTGGAAGATCATAATCGTTTGATCGTTGATAACGTGTAAAAACAAATACTATTATGAAGGATGCTGAAACAGTAGTTAGTGCTACCTTTTCTGTTGTATTCGTCGTCGACCATTTCTGCTTTTTGAGCTTTTTTGACTCGACCGGGCGGACAAGCCAGGGCAACAAGTCAACGAAAGAGAACAAAGATATATTCCTCTGCATTCGCTTTCCAGCGATTATAATAATCGATCACTCTTATATGACTATCATAGACGAACCCAGCACTGTGATGAGTGTTTGAAAGTTAAATATTTTAGTGTTATTTTGAAGTAACGCTAGCAAAACACGTCTTCGAAAATTAACTCCCAACTGAGACTGTGCTATTTATACAATTTTATATAATTCCTTACCGGTTTGTTTACTCTACATGGGTCCTCAAACACTCCAAGGAATGCACATGCGCGTCCAGAAGCGAACAGGACTAATGACCTTTTTTCCTCCATTCTGCAAAGCTTGCATTTGCCATACAGCTCTTTAATGAAGATGTACCTCAGCTTCTACGATTTCATCCAAATTCCATTGTTTTACTAAGCATTACAAACTTATTAAATACTCCTCTGTCTTGAGACGCGTTCCATCCTGCGGAGGTCATTAAGTGTGAAGCTTCTTGTTTCTCACTCGTTCCCGTATCACTCCGCGGGAAGAGTTTTGGTCAAATCAGCAATATTTTGCGTGTCGTGCCAAGTGTCGATCTGTGTTTTGGAGTACACCCGGGCTTCGTCTCGTCACGTTGCTCGTCGCAATCCGCGCAAACACCGCCGCGCATATAACATAAACAATCTTAGCTCCCTCAGTTTCGAGATCGTTTTGCAGTGGCGTCTTCCGTCCCCGGTTTCAGCTTATATTTCGTCAGTCCGTGCGAAAGGGTATTGAGGCAAGGGGAGAATATAGCAGGCGAAAGGCAAGGAAGGGATACCAGACTTGCGAGTCGTATGGCCGGGGCGGTTAGAAGTATGGCCGCCAAAAACGGATCACATTCTACCGAGCGAAGTGGAGTCGTAAAAGGGGGGAACGCGCTTCACCGGCTAATGGTTTGCTCCCACGATATAGCCGAACGGAACTGGATGGATACGATCGTCATTGGATATGTCATTTGTTGTGTCTCTACACCGACAATTTCTGAGGGGTGTGATTTTACGTCTGAATTTTATAATCACTTGATGAAGGTTTGTAGGGACACAGTGCCCTTCAACATAGGCGAAAGTTTTTTAACCTCTCTTCGAGATTTTTGTTATCAAAACTTGCATCATGCTATCATACATACTATCGTTATGTTTTAAAACATTTTCACCTTAAAACCTAACTCATCGCATCTGTTAGCTGTCGGCAAAAATGCCAACAAATCGCTGATCTGTTACCTTTTTTCCCGCCGTACGTTGTATTGTGCCGACCTTCACAACACAAATGTCAAAGTCATGCTGTTTCATAATTTTACACAAACAAATAACAAATAACGATCGTCGCAGCTAAACGTTCAGGTGCACTTGATCGCGTTCCGAATGCAATTGGTGACACGTGTTTGAAGGGCACCACCGTTTGATCAAGACGCTATATAGACGTCCAGAAGGTAGAGGACAACGCTATGTTGTCCAGTCAGCAGGGAAAAAATGGAAACCCAACGAGAAATGTGACGCCCTGTCCGATGGGTGTTCTGGATTAATGGAACCACCGGTGGGGTTTTTCTGTGGAGAATTCGGAAGGTTTAGTAGTTTGGCTGTGTACGAAAATGGCATCCATCCAGCTACTACTTGGATGTTTATTTAGGGTACGTTCGCGTAGCACGCAATAACGTTCGCCTACTGTGCGAAAATTTGATTCCTTCTAGCCTACTGCAATTGGGTGGGTAAAAAAGCGGAAAGTTTTCTTACTTGGAGTTTTCTACTCTTCACAGTCAAACCAGATAACGGGACTTACAATCCACCATACTCACTGTTCCGTCTGGCTGTGGAAAATGTCGTTGCGCAATTTCCAACAACAAAAAAACAGTTCTCAATTTAACGAACAGGAACAAACGTTGCGTGCGGTGAGTCTTTTCGAAGGCGCTTCATATTGCTGAATTACGCATTTGTATACCTACCGATGAGGTAGGTAATATTCCCTTTCCAGGAATACTGATATGGTACCAGACAGGCAGTCCTCATCAAGTTAAGGGGAATAAATATATAGCCCAAGAAGACGGATAGGCCACACCCTTCGATAGGCAAAACCGGAAACGAGCTGGAACTCGCTCCCGGAATATCCTCCATTGCGCAAGACAAGTTTTTATTCTTCTTTTCTGGTTGATACATCAGCAACCAGACGAAGGAAGCGATGAAGTGCTTAAAATTATGTTCACTTTCGGGTGGCCTTTCGCGTGGCGTGCTGCTTCTTCCGCTTATGTGGAAACTTTCCGCGTCATGCGTGCGGTTGTTTCGCCTGAATTGGATGATAAATCAATGGAGAAATATGAGTCGCCGAAGTCGTTGAAACGGTCAGTGCCGTTACTCGTGACAGCTAATGAGTTTTGAGGGCAGACCCTGACGACATATAGTGGACATGGACACAATCGAGTTATGTGCGGTGTGTGTGCGATTTATTAAATACAGTACAAGAATAATTTATCCACTTAACAAAGTGTTATGGCTGTGTTTTAACTAAAGTTTTGCTGCGCACACTAACGACGACCTTCGCGAAATTCTTTCTCGAACGGATGATGCGGATGGCCGAAGCTGAACGATTCCGGACAGATGCGTCCGTTTCGTTCGAGTGCTGCAAGTTGCTGCATGTCTTCATCGTCCAGCTCAAACCCGAAAACGTCGGCATTGGAAGCAATGCGTTGTTTGCTGACGGACTTCGGTATAACTAAATTGCCCAGCTGAATCTGGTAGCGTATCAGCACCTGTGCGGGAGATTTGGAGTGCTTTTGGGCAAGCTTTTGTACGGTGGGATCCTCCATCAGGATGGGATCGTCCTGCTTCACCCAGGGCCGGGCCGGTGATCCGAGTGGGCTGTAAGCCGTTATGGTGATTCCTTGCGCACGGCAGAACTCACCCAACTTTGCCTGATGCAGATACGGATGGCATTCGATTTGGTTGGTAACTGGAGCAATTCGAGCCACGTCCAACACACGCTGCACTTGTTGGACGTTAAAATTGGACAGTCCAATGTTGCGTACGACACCCGCCTCAACAAGCCGTTCCATTGCGGACCAAGTGTTTACGTAGTCAACGTCAGAAAAGTGGACACGCTTCCCATCCGGACGTAGCGGGAACAGTACGTCACCTTCGCGATATGCTACGGGCCAGTGGATCAGGTATAGATCGAGATATTTGAGGTTAAGATTGCGCAGCGTAACCTGCAGTGCGCCTTGCACTAGGTCCGGTCGGTGATACGTGTTCCACAGTTTGCTCGTGACGAACAAATCCTCACTAGAAAGAAAAGTGGTGCAATTAGCAGCTGACAATTACTTAGCTTTGCGATGACGCATAGACTTACCGTTTGACGTTTCCTTGTGCGATTTTGGCACCAATACCTGCGCCTACTTCGTGCTCGTTTTCGTACACGTGAGCACAGTCAATGTGTCGGTAGCCGACATCGATCGCATCTTTCACCGCTTGAGTAACCTGGCCCGGAGGAGACTGAGAAAAGCAAGATGGACGATGAACAATTGTGTTCTTTAGGAGACCGTACTAGGACTTACGTTCCATGTACCGAGACCCAGCACTGGTACGGAGGTTCCATTTTTGAAGAATACACTCGGAATTTTCGGTGCCATTTTCGGAGGGAAGTATTAACAAAGCAACCTAATCGAGTGCAGTTCTTAACTCACAGCAGTTTAAAAGGCGACTGAGATTGGATGCATTTGATGCAATTATGGGCGTAATGCCAAGTTCTGTTGGCAAAAATTTCTGCGAAACACGGTTCGTGACGTATTGATGATGAGAAAGCAGAGAATGTTTCAAATGCCGTTGGGTAAATTGCAATAGAGAGAGTTGTTTGTTTACATGAGCTTTAAATTTAATGACAAGAATTGAACAATTGCTTCTAATCAATGAGATTAGACTACTGAGATTATTTTTGAGGAAGTTTGCACATGTATTTAATCTATGTTTCAAATCAACCGAAGGAAATTTTGATTAACATTTCAAACATGCTTAGCGCATAAATATTTCTATTTTGCTAAATATTTGGCAATACGTAATTTTATGGCAAAATATTTTTACACTATTTTATAACAAAAATGCCGCCATTTCGTTTTATAAAGTTTCTCCAATAGGACCCCCCTTTCGGTACTTTCATTGTGCTCGTGCTGTATTTTAGAGTAGAAAATTGCAGTTCATTAAAATAATCACTTTTGGGCGTGTATCAATTTCCAAGTTTGCCCAAGGCTTCAGCCGCTAGGGTTTTTGTTTATTACACACCGGTTGCCCGAACGAAATATGTTTATAAAAACTTATTACAGCTGTTTCTTTGCATAGCTTTATTTTTCATATTTTTTTTCTTCCAAAACGGAGATGTATTGCAACGCGTTGCCCACAATGCAGCTTCCGGAATTGATGGAAAAATAATAGTATCATAATTTGTATGATTAAAATTATAAACAAGCTGCAAACGAATAGGGAATACGCAATGAAGGAATGGCACCGAAAGAACTGCAGCATCCTTAAACTGGGCGGAGCTAACACAGCAGTATCCTTTTGTTGGTACACCGCGTTCGCTTTCGCCATCTCACTCTGAGTTGTGCGAAAAACATTGCACAACATGCGCAGCATGAAAACATTGGCATTACCATGGTAACCGTTTAACGCTCGTTACAGTGTTTGTCAGAATTGTGTTTTGATTTTAAATTAGGGTTTTTAGACATTTTATATGTTGTAATTTATATTTTGTAATTTATTGCTTAATTTACTGTTGTGTTATTTCAGTTTCGAACAATAATTGTATTTGTAATACTTTTAATTTATGTGATATTCTTAGACAATCTGAGAAACACTGGATTTCTATTCCTATTTGCATTCCGCACCATTTTCTTCCTTTTATGTTGAGCATATTTCATCATTCATTCTTCTTCAACTCTCTCTCTCTTTCTCTCTCTCACACACACTCTATCTTTCTCTCTTTGTCTCTTTCTCGTGCCCTCCCTTCCTCTATGTTGGTACCATTCTCAGGATATCCCATTCGCACATCATCGGTCGCGTTTATGCTGAGCGACATAAAATTGTTGTAAACTGAACCCTCACAAACGGAGTCGGAAGCCAAAAGCAGGGAAAAAAAGGGAACGAACAACAACATGTGAGTGCTGTATCAAAAGCGAGACAGCACGAGGCAGGTTTTGCAGCGGTCAGGAGATTCGGCAAGGAGTGTTCGGGTCGGGTATGTGGCCAACGCTTAGGAGGTGCCTGAAACCATGGTTCTTTATGCGTTTATGAATGAAGAGCCACCGATCGAAACAAAAGGGAAAGGTGACGGGTTCCGGGACAGGGGGGAAGCATAAGAGTAGCTTACTCCCTTTTTCAATTTCGGAGGTGCGGTCTTTGGCTCAGTGTGCAATTTCGTGTCGATCGGTGCGGTTCCAGTTGTGTTGCGGTGGACACGCGTTCTTGTGTATTTTGATTAAAAGTTTTTTTTTATAGTGTATTTACACTAATTAGTGTGTGGTGAAAAGTTTTACCAATTATCAAACGGTGTCAGTGTCGAGAATGTGATTAATTTGTTTTCGAAAGAATCCAATATAAATTCGCTGAATCTACAAAACAATTGACAAAAGTGTCTGTGAATGAATCAAGTGAATATGTTGAAGAAATTGTCAAAGTGTTTCAACATGAGAGAAAACAGTTAATTCACAACATAGTAATTAAAAAAGGAGTTTTAACATTACACTGTGCATCAAGGTGAAATAATCAAGGAAGAAGTTAAGTGTATCAAAACAATGGATACCTCAGGATTATCTCCATTAGCCGATCTGGACTCCAGTTCCGGTGGCTCGGATGGCGTCGGCGGATTCAACCATGGGCAAAACATTTACATGACCCAAGGAGGTTGGTAGTTTGTGAAAATTATGATACTTTTTTAAGTTTAAGAACAATTTGAAGAATCTAATTATTCAAAACAGTTCTTCATTCTTTCGAGTTTTGGAAAAAAATGAATATTAATTCTTGAGGTCCAGTTTTAATTTGTATTTAAAATAAATAAGCTTAAATATTACAAAATAAAACGCAAATTCATGTTTATTTGTTCTAAACTACTATCAAGCTGATTTACTTTACCCTTTGCTTGTCATTGTTCTGCCAAAGTTATTATCATAGTTTTAGTTTTTACTTGTATTCATTGTGTTTAAATCCTTCTTGTAGTTTAATGTTTTGTAAGATCCATCAATTAAACCCTTTTTTATATAATTCTAACTTCCATTTGTTGACTTTTATTAATCAGCTAAATTAATAACATTATTGACAATATGATTTGAGATCTTAATCAACGAAATATTTAATATAAATAAAAGTTATGTTTTATTTTATTGTTTCTATTTTTGAACATTTTCTCCTCAAATAGTACCAGTAATTGGTAATATAGCAATAAGATTTTCTCACATTTTTGCCTCTATAGGCAACGATCTGTCATCACTATTATTCCACTAATTATGCTGCTCTGATTCCCCATCCGCACGTACGATCAGACGACGACATTGTACCGTTCTGGTACGCTCGTTGATGGTTCTGTTTTTGTTTAATGAGTTCTTACTTTGAAATGTGATTCCTTGCTAGCGATCGACACCAGACAGACGAGGCGGTCAGCACCGTCCATTCCGAATGTAAATAAACTAAGAGCGAAAGTGAAAACAGTAGCAATACTTAGAGCAGTGGCAAGGATAAGGAGCAATAATATATTAGTGGAATTGGTACACGAGTATGCTAGAGTATGAAACATACAAACATAAGATGCGTGCACGTACAATCCTGCTTCAAAAGCTGCAAACAATGGTGGATCATTATGCTTGCCAATTTTTATTTCCTCCAGCAATAAGAAATGGATGAAACACACGACCGTTCCCTTTCTTCCGCGGGACGAATTGGCGAATTGCTGGTTTATGTTTTTGCTTCTTTTAAACAGGAATGTTGTTAAAAATGGAAACAAAACATCCAACGCGTGACTAACTTGCGATAAACATTGCACCATTTCGGACAATCGCTTACTTCCGGCGGGTGTTGGAAATAAACGATACTACTTCCGTTAGAGGATACTATTTAGATCCGTTGAAATATGATCATGAAGAGGTAGGCTATTGATAGCGTAAAGCAAGAATGTTTACTCTGTCAATTCTTGCATTGAGGAACGCGATAAAAAATGTTAAGATAAAAATCAGTTCAATAAAATAGGAATGTTAAATTTGTCTAAGGAATAGCAGAAGAGTTAAACATATTTTTACTAACAAGAAAGACAGTTAAGATTATTAAAGAATGCACCCAATAGAAGATGGTGGCTTAAATTGTTTCTCGTGAATCGTTTGACACAGCAATAAACAATTGGTCTAAGAAGAAAGATATTTCTATGAAGTTTAATGGATAATTACATCTCTCTCTCTCTCTTCTTGGCTTTAACGACCTTACAGGTCACGCCGGCCATTTCTGGCTTACTAGACTTATTTTTATCACGTAGCCGGATAGTCAGTCCTTGCTACGGGGGGACGGTCCGGATGGGATTTGAACCCGGTCCGGCCGTGTGGACTGGCGTCGTTTATCACATGCACCACGGGGCCACCGGATAATTACATCATAAGGGTTTAATGTTAGTATTGTATACTATTTCAGTGTAGTATACTTTTGAGTGTAGTCCTTGAGTGATGGATTTTCCAACAAAGACCAATACTAAAGGCCTCAAATGATTTCATCTCCCATCTTGTAGATAAGAATAGAATTGTACATAGATTTTGAGCTTAATTTAAGCTTAAAGATTATGCGTGGTAGTGTCTAAAGATTTTTATTTTAAGCCAAATGAAAAATTTAACCACTGAAGGCCTTGTTTGTTCAATAATTTTGAGAAACACTTCGTATCTAAAATATGTATAAAGAGTAATGTAGTACCAAAAATAATAGGATCTTAAAACGTTTAAAAACAATTGGTGTATTCTGATATAAAATTTTGAAACTGAAAAAGATATACTGTTCAAATCTCAATTTGGACAATTTAAAGACTTAACGGACTGGGTCGTCCGGTGTCATAGTAATGACGTGAACAGCCTACAGGAGTCTAGTGAGATTGATTCACTAAATCATAGCGAGATCATTACACAATTCATGGTCGGGGCTTCTCGATTGTTGGCATTTTTCCATTTTTTGTTCATTTGTCGCATTAGATTGAGATCTTATCTATGGATAGCTTAACTGAGCCCAATGATTAATTTGGTTTTCGGATTTTAAATGTTCTTGTTAGATTTTAAAAAAATATCATAAATTTAGCATTATAATATATTTTCTTCGTCTTCTCAGCATACCGTGACAGTCAAAACCCGATCAAGACGCTATTTTTCTCGGACAAGCTGCAAGAATTCACCGACAAGGAACCATACCATCAGGAGCGAAAGTATCACGAAAACAATTACACAAACCATATGAAAGTAGGACCCCAGGGACAGGTGCAACATACGGGCGACATTATTTACTATGCCAGTGAGTTCCGTGCAGTGCCTCTTAGTGCCTATAGGAAGATAACTCCAATGTTTACTTTTCCCTTACAGGTAAACCCATGAGTGAAGGATCGCCGGGTAGTGTGTTGGTGAACGGAAGCAGTACTAATGGCAGCACCGGAAGCAATGGCAGCAATGGTCTTCTCTCTGTTCCGAACGGTTCCGTAGGTGGTGGTGTTGTCGTGTCGAACGGTCTTCCATCGTGTGGAGCCTTGACGCGGACAGACAACAATAACAGTTCCTACCTGCAATCGTTGCATCCTCCACCACAGCCACCACCACCATCCACAGCACCCACCACGGTACATCCGCTCGGGGTGACGAACGGAACTGGCGATCTGGAGCGCAAGTGCTTCAGCTTTAGCCAGGACCAGATCCAGTGTATGTGTGAGGCCCTGCAGCAGGAAGGTGATCCGGAGAAGTTGGCCACCTTTCTGTGGAGCTTATCGCCGAGTGATCTGATCAGTGGTAACGAAAGTCTTTTGCGGGCTCGCGCTCTTGTCGCTTACCATCGCGGACTCTACCATGAGCTGTACGCCGTGCTGGAGTCACACTTTTTCTCACCGAAGTACCATGCCGATCTGCAGGCGCTCTGGTTTAAGGCACACTATCGCGAGGCGGAAAAGGTTCGGGGCCGTCCGCTCGGTGCGGTGGACAAGTATCGGTTGCGCAAGAAGTACCCGCTGCCGAAAACGATCTGGGACGGGGAGGAAACGGTGTACTGCTTCAAGGAGAAGAGCCGCAACGCGCTGAAGGACTGTTACACCCGCAACCGCTATCCGACGCCGGACGAGAAGAAAACGCTGGCGAAGAAGACGGGCCTGACGCTGACGCAAGTTTCCAACTGGTTTAAGAACCGTCGCCAGCGGGACCGAACGCCTCAGAGCAGTCGACCGTAAGTGTAGTTTAATGTGCAACATGTGTGGAAACGTGCAGTAACTTGATACGCTCGGTCCGGATATGGGTAGTGGACAGTTTTCGCAAAAGTCGGTTATTGCATCTTCGTCCATAGTCGGCAATGGTTTTGGCATTATCTAAGGCAGGACATACTGCTCCTAGACGGAGAATGGACGGAGTCCTTTTAAGGATAAAAGGATCCTAAAACACATGTTTTCACTCTCGGTCTTGGGATGGTTGCGTTTGCGTCTGCTTTGGTGCGAGGTGGACTAATTCCGAAAGGATCGCTTGAAGTTTTTAGATGATGATGTTTTCCCAGTTTTTTTATGTTCCTTGGGACCCTTGGGATGCTGATGGGATAACCGATGTAGGACGATAAATTATGACGTCAAGGATTTTTTGTAGCTCATTAACGATGCAATGTGCCTTTTTTTCTCTGGAGTGCCTTGAACATTGAGCGAAGGGCGTGAAGTTATCCCTTTTTCTAGTTAGGCATGTTGCAATTGGATGTTATAAGCTTTATGAATGGTGAATGTGTCACTGTGAAGAAGGACTTGTACTTATTAATTGGAAAAACATTCAAACGTTCCAACCAGTTCCCAGCTTGATTGCATTCATGGTTGACGGATTTTAGTGGCTTTTAAGAGTTTACAAAAAAAAACCAGAGACTCGCCTGAAGACCCTGGCCTGAAGATGAAAACATCAGATAATGGTACGGAGCGCGAGTTTCAACTGCATCATTTTCTCCCTGCGGCATCGTATTAGCCGAAATTAAGATGCAAAAAGTGCTACCTTTATCCCCAAAAAACGGTGCACCTTTTTGGCACCGTGCAGCCCTTTTAAAGGTTTGCCGCGCCCGGTTCACGCCTAATGGTGGTTGCCTAATTATGGTGCACCCGGGAGATCGTACGATCGTTGAACTTTCGGTGGATATCGCGATTTTCATTCCCGTGAATTGATCGTCGTGTGAGAATGGTTTTGTTTTGGTTTTTTTAGCATTTGAAGATTTTTGATTTTACGTTTGCTACACATCAAACTTGAAGCACAATTTCAATCTGTATCGTTCACTTTCTCTCTAACCTCTGTTTATCTTCTTTTTTTTCCAGTGATCTGATGATGTCGGTGCTGCCGGTCACACCGGACCAGATGGACGGTAGCTATCAGCGGCTGTTTAATGTGGCCAATTATGGACCTGCGCACGGTTATCACGCAAATGATATGTACGCGGTGCAGTAGGCGAATCTGGCGTTAGGGTAAAGGAGACGGCAGGGCAATCCTAAAGCACTTTTTTTCCGGAAGCCGTTCGCGTGCGCCCATTTGTATGCGGGGTGTTGATCCTTGGGTAGCGATTTTTGACGATGGGGTTGATCACTTTGTGATAGGCTGTATTTAATTCGGCTGGTGGTGTGTGCGTTTTGCGTTGAGAAGAACTCGTTCTCCATTTTGCTCTTGATGGTCCGAATGAGTTATCTGTAAATAGCAGACAGAGGGACGATAGCTGGCATGTAATGAAAGTGTGAGAATAGATTCGTCCTTTTAAGGGGAGGATTGCTTCTGAAAAGATACTATTGTACATAATCTAAATCATTGTTCATACGATAAGAGAGACAAACGAAATGCCAGTGAAATGTAAATCATATAGTAAGGAAGGATAATAAAATTAAAAATCATAAGAGACGAACGAAAATCGAATAAAGAAATGAAAAAGTTGTACAGAGATGAAGCTTCGTTCGTTTCCGAATAAATAAAAGATGAATGATATAAAATAAAATAATTGTATGTATTTTTTCTACTGGTAGAAATGGTGAGGTACGTATGCAGAACTCATTATGCAGCTAACGGCTAAACTAAGTACAATATGCAGTAATTTTTGTGTTAATTGTGAGAATATGAGAAAATGGGACAAGAAAGAATTTTTTTTTTACGAAAAAGTGGAATTGTTATAAAGAAAAGCGGTTACAACAATATTTTTGAAAATACCACAGTTGAACTAAAGATGAACGCATTGAAAAGTTTCAATTTTGGTTTTCATTGAAATATTTCAACGATGTGAAGCTGTATGCTTCAATACAACATATTTCCGCTGAATGGTGCTGGATGTGCAGAATGAACAAATTTGAAAATATTAAAAACCTAACTAAAACACCAGGAAATGCTACGATATTCATATGTATGAAATGTAAAAACTCATAATAAAAAGAATTTATAATTTCAGTTTCACATTTCAAGGCCGACAAGAGGAAAATAAAATATTTCTCCATATTTACTTGTAACGAATCGATTGAAACTCGTCTTCACAAAAGCATTACTATAATCTCACATTTCGATTCCATCAAAATTTCTAAAGGATTTGTATATACTGGCCAAAAATGAGAAGAAATAACACACTTAATGATCATTCCTGTTGCTTCACTAACGGGACGGTAGCTTTTACGCCTTTCCCGGCAGCGGTATGCCAACTGATGCCAACTGCCAGTAGAAATGAAAACCCGGAAAACTTATGCTCAATGTCCGTGTGTGCAGCAGTGGTCGGAGGAAAAAAAACGCCCCATTGGCTTTACGACCTTTTTTTACGGTACGGCAATATGGACGACGACGGACGTGCAAAAGGGCAATAGCCCCGGCCGGGCTTCCGTTCCGTTGAAAAACTAAACCAAAATTCAAACCACCGAAACCGACCGAATGTTTTATTGCCCCATCGGTCGATCGGGTTTCGGGGGGGGGGGACAAAAAGCAGTCCGATTTGGGATGGGATTTGGGATGAACAGTTCCCGGAAGGAAGCACAACCCAATGCGCACTAAAAAGACGTTTTCCGAGTAGATTTTGGAGGAATTTTTCGCAATAGGAAAAGTCGTCAAAACGTGCTTCACCAGAAGGAAATCGGTCACTTACGGTTTGCTGTTTCATTTCTGCCCTCAGGCATCCCAATTCCAAATGATAATTTCCCGTCTACGTACGGTGCGCTTTATTCCTTGTTCGGTTTGTTTAAGTAAACGAAAGCCCAAAAACACAACACAAAGACACGACGAAATTGAACCTCAACAAGCTTAAAGAAACAACCAGCTTGGGTAGGATTTGCTGGTGGCAAAATTTACGAACTGAAGACATAAACTGTTTTTAGCACCCTTTTTTATGATTCCTAGGCGATTTGAAGGTGTCCTAGGTTCCGCTACTTTTCCAATGGTTCGTATCGATAATGAACGTTTTAGATGTGCATCGGAACGATCATGATGTTCATGAGCATGATGATGATCATGACGATAATGATGATGATGAAAATGAAAATGGCCCCGCAACCTTAAGCAAGCGAATCTCCTAATAGCGACAGCAGTAGTAGACTTTGTGTTTAAGTACGCCCATTCACAGTGTAAGTGAGGATAAAAAGTAAATGATTAGTGGTAGTTAGTATGCGTGAACACACAACGAATTCAATAGATAAGTGAAGGAATAGTTTAGTAGCTTGGTTGCTGCCAAGTAAATGGAATGAAATTGCTGTAAAAGGAAGGTAAAAATAATTAAATTCCGATAGAACGACATTATTAGTATTTGGGAATTATTTTGTTGTGCTTAAGCTTTTGTGGATGTCTACAACTAAAGCATTTAATGTTTATTCAATTAAGTATTTTTTTGAAGTATAAAAATATTTTCAAATATTAAGAAGTTGTAACATTTATGGATCATAAGTTCTAAATATACAGTACTTCTACAAGGAAAAGTATCTTAATTTCAAAATATTTCTCCAAAATTACTGATTGACTGAGATCGTTTTGCTGGTGGGTATTAGTGACGTATAGCAGAAATTTCTAGGACAAAATTCAATGAAAAAGTTTTAAAAAATTCAGCAAAAAAGTTATGAACTCAGAAAACAAAAAAATAGTTTAATAAAGTTATTTGTTTTCACATACACAACGAACAAATTCTGCTAATTCTATCCCATCCTTTATCCATTGGAAATTTCATAAACATGTTTACAGTTTTTAACTCTTTTTGTTTGTTTTCCATAAAATTTGTTTTGTCTCAAAGAAAAGGTGTTTCCGGTTCGATAGGTTTCTGATCTCCAAACAAAACAAAATCCACTTTGTTTCTAAAGGAAAGCAGAACCAAGTTTAATGTAGTTTTAATTAAATTTATGATTCTTTTGCAAAACGCTTGGTTCCTTTTCTTTTTTCTCTCTCTCTCGCGTGGGAGCATTGCTTTTAATTATGGATTCATTTTTTGCGGCATTATTCGGTCGTCATTGCTTTGTTTTCGGGGGCGATCCTTGAATAAAAGAAGAAGGTGAAAAATTAGAATTCCGCAAAAAAAACTTCCAACAAGGAGCAGTTCGGTTTTGTTTGGTTATTCCGTTTTCGTTTTATTTTTTGACTCCTTCCCTAGTACGCAAAGCTACCATTAGAATTATGCTTCCGTGAACCGGGGGAGGATCCCTTATTTGTCCACCCTTGGTTTGAGCTTTGATTTGACAGTTGAAAGATATCTTGTCTTGTGTTTCGAGCGGTTCTAAAGCATGAGAAAAAATCGCTCCACGCTGGTAGTATTTATCTTTGCAACTTTAAAGATCCCCACAAACTGCATCTAGGTCAGGGAGCCGTCTCTTTTGTCGTCCATTCTTCTTCGTACCGTTAAATGCATCCCATCCCCCGCAAAAACAATGAAAATGATGAAAAATGAAATAGCGCTGGAAATTTGGCACCTTCGCCGTGCACACTAAAAAGGATCCATTTTCACGGTGTATGATAAATTTCGCTGCTGGTGCATCCTGAACCTTAGCGTAAATAATCCTCTTCTCGTGGCTTTCGCTCAAAAAGTTTCACCCTCCCCGGGCAGCAAACTCATGTGAGTATGGCAGCAATGTGTAAGGGTGGTAACGGTTTTATTGGTGGCTGTGGATTCCATTAAATCAGTGCACGGAAGATTGGAACCGATTACGTGAAATCGATACAAATCGGTAGGATCTTTTTTGGCAATTGCCGCCTGGCGCAATGGAGCAGTGGGATTGTGTGTGTGTCTTTTTTTTCTTTTATTATTTCCCCCGATAGATTAATGCTTTCATGATGATCTATTTGTACAGCGAAAGCACAGCTGAAGCTGTGTGAAAATCCGTGCAGCTTTTCTTTACGCCACACGGTGGTGATAATAAAATTTATACGCTTCAGATTATTTTTGTTTTTATCTTAAACTTTGACACTCACAGTAGTATACTTTAAGGCCTCGTAAAATAATGTGATCGGTGATTTAAGATTTACCGGTAATTATGCTGGATTTGTTAAACATTTACTGTTTTCCTGCACGGCTCGTAAAAGTGTGTTCAAGCGTAAGGATTGGTAATTATCGTATGATTGATTAGCGATAGGCTGCAAAGGAACAAGGGACAGAAGTGGCTGAACGGAGGTCCAGAAGTGGGAATAAAATAATCAATAAAAAATAACAACTCCGGCGTTAAATGTTAACATCTGTTTTATCCTTCCCTTCAGTACGACACGTCGGGGAGTTGTGAAATATGGGAGGGAAACATAATTCATAGCACTTTTTAATGCCCATCTCAACGGAATGATAAGAAAAAGCGTTAAAGATTAGGGAAATTATTGCAATTCTTTAATACTTTTTTTTACGGAAGACCATTTTACAGCTGTCTTCTAGTATATTTTTTAGTATTTTAGATCATATCCGTTTATTCGTGCTGTTCTGTCATTAGCGAACAGCACGAATAAACGGATATGATCTAAAATACTAAAATCTCTAGATCTACGTGTTTTGTCAAGTTTTGTTATAGCAAAAAAAAATGCTCAAATTTCAACATAAATTATATATTCCTTTTGCAAAGTTATAAAACATTAATAAAATTTCACAAAAACTATGCACTTTTCCTTAACAAACAAAAAAATAAATTAAAGAAAATGACAGATGCTGTCTATAGCCTTTCATTCGTGTTCTTTGTTTATCCGGCTTTGGTAGTGTCCCAATGAGTACGCGTAAGTTTAGTTAAAAAAGTATTTTAAAAAACTTCGTTTTTATGTTAAAATATAAAAAAATAAATTATGTTTAAAATCTGTAGACATTAACTGTAAATTATTTTTCCCAGTTATTTAAATTTGTGCATTTTGTTTAGGTAAACATTTTTGTAATAACTGTTCACATATTAAACCATCATTATCTTTACTGTGTAACCATATGCTGCTGATGGCTGTGTGCCGTCTCTATATCCGGTGACGATTCTATCTAAATGCGCTATTTTGTACATTTTTTCCCACTGTTCAAAGCTTTACGAATGTGTATCCGGTTTCAGTTGAGAGCGGCACAATTTCACATAGAGCAGACACAGGAGCCACTTCCGTCGATTGGCCTGTCGTTGTTTCTGTCAGCATTGGGGGAAGATCGGATTGACTTGGATTGGAATGCATATGCGGTAACGAACACTAGCGTACACTGATGCAGCCACCATGCTGCATTTGGAGCGCTATTTTTCGGGAACGTTCGAACCGCAGCAAAACTAAAGATTTCACCGTATTTCCGTTCTGTTCGTGATGAGCTCTTTTGAGGTTTGTTCGTTACGGTGCGCAATCTGGCTTCACACAGGCAGACAGTCCTCTGCTGCTGCTGGTGCTGCTGCTGCTGCAGGGTGCATTATTATTTGTCAATTTTGCTTCCAACCTCTCGTGTGTATACTTGCTGCGATTGAGTGCTTCTTTGCTGATTTCCGCAATTGCGACAGGATCAAGGTATTTCGGTTGTGAAATGTGAATACTAAAAGAAACGTTCGCGAAATAAACATGTTATGTATATGCGCAGATTGTGCAAGCAACTTGGGGGATAGATTTATGGGTAAAGGGAGATAAACGAAAGGTAGTAAAAAAAGAGATAAATCAGGACATTTGGAGCATTAAGATTTTGAATACTTCTTGAGAAGTATTAGTATTGGAGGCCTTCAACAAATATATGTTGAAAAAATCGATTTATTTACTAATACATTTTAAACAGTTTTTATAAAAAACAAAATACGTAAAAGTTTAACAATATTAAAAGAAAAAAGAACAACTGTCAAAAGTGACATAAAGTGTTAAACAGTTTGACAGAAAACTATTGTTTAATGGAAATGCACACTTCTTCTTCTTCTTGGCTTCAGAACCTTACAGGTCATGCCGGCCATTTTCCGATTACTAGACTTATTTTTATCGCGAGGCCAAAAACACAGTCCGTGCTACGGAGGGATTTGATACCCGGTTCTGTCGTGTGGAACCAGCGTCCTTTATCACATACACCACCATGTACACTAATGGCCATGGAAATATACACTAAGCAACTTAAAAGAGGGTTTATTTGTCTGATTTTAAAAGGATTAATTTTCAACCAACATACATAAAATAACATAAAACAACATAAAATTACACACCTTTTAAATTTTGCTTTATTGAGTTAGTTTAAAATTCATATGTGGAATTCTCGTATTAACATAGTTACACGGGAAAAGTCTGTAATGAAACTAGATTTTGCAGAAAGGAATTTTAAACAAAATGGCACTCGTTCTATGTTTAGAAAAAAAGGTTTTTCGTGTGAAAGTTTATCAACATTTGTGACGATAAAACAAAATAAAATCGTTCATTTTAGCATCCAAAACGTATAATTTTAAAGTGCACTTATAATTTCTGATTCTTGATGAAATTATCTTAAAAAAGAGAATACAAAATTTTCATATTGTCCTACTTATCTTTCAGATAGTTGGAGCTTGTTGGAGCCAATACAATCTTCTTGCACGTATCCGTAGCCACATCTAGCCACAAAGAGACGTACGCGTTCGATCCATTGCGGATACACACGATGAAGTCTTTACTATATCGTCTCACTTCCGAACGCATCCAGGAAGCGAGGCAGACCTCCAGTTGGAATCCATTTTATTGTTCCGCACTGGAAACTATCGGATAATGTCCGTTCAAGACCGTCGTCGTCTGTTGCTGGCCATGTCGAAGAGTTTAAGCGTACCGCGGTACCCCGTCTTGACAGCGAATCGCCCACGATTATGGAGCCCAGTGAGTGTGAAGGGCAAACAACTATGTCTTCTCCCAGTTTATAGCACTACCGTTAAAATCCACGGTCCTCGGTTGGGGACGAGATTGGAACGATAATGCGAGAAAAGAAAGAAGTGTCCAACATAATGAGAGCTTCCGAGGAAGAGGAAAGTGCTGCCGATGTGTTCGGGTTGCTTCTGCAGTGTCGTCGGATCGGACAACAACTGGGTTCCTTTATCGAAATGCTTCCATTATCGGTACGCTGTTTATCGGATGATCATCTTCTGTGCCGCAACTTCCCGTACCGTTTGTAACCTTTTTGGCATACATTTTTCAACCTTTTCTTCTTTCGCGTCCGCTAGATTGTGTCACGCACATACACACACGATGTTCGATGATGTCTCAATTCGATTTTTCGGAAGCATTTGCACAGATATACAGCGTTGCCGACATGAGCAAAACAACAAGAGGAAACTTTTTGCGTTTCACTTCCCTTTGTTACCGTTGATTGTTGTTTTGCTTTTTTGATGCGGAAGTGTTTCGATGTATCGCATTGTTTTGTAGCTTTTAGGATACTTTTTCCGTCGAATCGATTTGGCGACCATCTGGCTGATAAGGTGAATCAGTGGTTCTTTCACTGTTGCTGTTGCAGATACAAGACATGTCCAGTAAGTTTTGTGTTTGTGGGGAAAAAAGATGTTTAATAAAAGTAGCTAAATAAATAACAGACAACACGCGGACAAAGACACATTGACAAGTTCTGGCTTCAAGTGTGAACTTTTTTTTGGGGTTTGATAGCAACATGGACCGAAATGGAACTAGAACCATGTCAGGATGGAAAAAATTGGGATTTTTTTTTGGTTCCTGCTTTTTCTTTCCTTTCTTTCGTTCCGTACCGTAGATAATTTTCATGGTCAATTCCATCGGACGTGAAACAAGCGAGAACGACCGACAGTTCCCTCTTTCAATCCCTCATCGACTTTAAGACACTTTCAATTGATTGGCTCATAAATCTTACCCCTCGGCTCGGGTCGACAGGGAAAATGGGGCGGTGGTGAGAGTTAGCGAAAACACCATGAAAACATTACCACGCGCCACCCAAAAATCCCCGTACGACGTGGCACGTGGCCATCCTTTTTCCTGCGGGGGGAAGTGGACTAACGACGTCGTTGATTCTAGTGGATTGGACTTTGACAGTCCCGTGTTCTGTTCCCGGGGCGTTCTGGTGAGAGGGGTTGTACACGGATGTACGGAATTGATTGCGACGCCCGTTGTCTATGAAGGTGATGAAATTAATTCCACAATACCATTCACATCCTTACCGGGCAGCCCCAACCAGCCCCAAGTGAGAATGGTTCACAAGCTGGAGAAGTGATGATTTTTTTTTATTCCTTCCCTGTCATCACCCAAAATCACAAAATGAAACCATGGTACGAGTTTAATTTTGAAGGTCATTAGCAGCATTCCAAAAAGCCGTATAGTGAATAGCACCCGGTGGGAAGGAAAATTAATCGTTCATCGAAACGCAACATTCAATGTCACACGCCCGTACCCGGGAAGGTGTGCAGCGGCAAAAGCGTTTCGACTGAAGACGAAGAAAAAAAATTAAATAAAGATTTTCACAAGAAAACGCTAAATTTTGTCGAGAGCCGTAATTTAATTGGTTTTGCTCGCTGTGTTCGCTGGAAATTGGTGAAACGTAATAAATTATCTTCGTTTGAATGTGAGATTGTTGTGACGAAAAACGCTTTTAAAGCCGATGATAATGCGAAAGTGTGAATGTGGGTTACATGAAGAGGCCGTTGTACTTTGATTGGGGAAAGGGGGTTTTTTCAAAAGAAATTGTGTCTACAGGGTTTTTACTGCTGATTGATGATGCTTTTATTGATTTGTTTACCCAAACAGACTAAGCATCATTTTATCATTCTTTACAAAATTGAAAAAGAAACTTATGGATGCGGTTTTTTGTTTGAAATCTAAAATTTTTTTGTTATAAAAGCTCACTAATAATGTGCAATATATTAAACTATGTTTTGAAAGTTTAGTTTAGTTTTCTACACAGAAAAAAAATCTTCCATCAGCCACGTATTGCTCACGTGTGCCCCACGAGATTGCACGAGCGCCTTCTGGCAACAGTGTGGGGCCGACGGCAATAAATCACTTGAAGCGAAGGCTTGCACTGGCAGTCAAGAACCTGGCCTGACGGTGGAACGTGTCTCGCATAAACCGTTGCACCCGTTGTACCCTTCCTTCCAACATATCCTTCCAAGCTTCCAGTCTGGCAAAACGTCTTCACGACATGGGGCTTTACCTTCTCGCTAAGGAACGAGTCGGAAACGTTCTTTCGTCTAGTGCGATCTAGTGACGGCCCTGACCCAGAAGATGAAAATGAGTAGTAGAATCTGACGGCACTTCGACAACGGAATTCCAACACGTCACGTGGCGCAAAAGCATAACAAATCAAAGTCCGTTTTGCCTGTCACGGGGCGCCACAAAACGCGTTTGATATGCACCAGGTCGCATCCGGTTTTGCTTTGATTTGTGTATTTATGCTTGCTCAGGGGGATGATGAAGTAAAATGGTGATTGCCGGTGACTGCGGTTACCTGGTACGTCGTGCCATGCCATCATATCGTGTATGAGTTTGCTTCACATTCACTTGAACTGCATCCAACAATGGTGGTGAGACATTGGGTTGAATTTTGTTTACATTTAATTTGCAACAGATGTGCTACGGGAAATATTTCCTGGACGTCCAATCATAATAATCATTATAGTATAAGATTCTCAATTTTTTTTCAACTATTAAGAAGCTTTTCTTAAACTATGTCTCTACGAACTTTGGCAAAAAAAGGAAATAAAAGGACCCTTATTTTAATCTTCTTAATGCTACTGTGAGATTTCAAAGCAAACAATTCCCCGAACCCTTTAGATAAGTTTAGCAAAGAAATTTTATTTGAAAGTTTCTCTTTGAATCTGCTACCGCAGGAATTTTATTTTCCCCCAGCAGTGGTGAAAACTTTCATCATCTTTTTGCGATGAAACAAAAACTCGAACTGCTGGTAAAGGGAAGGTAAGCTGTTATGAGTTTAAAGCCTAGACCTTTTAACTTTCCCTCAAGTGACATAAGTTTGTTTGTGAATAGTTTAGCAGCGACTCGTAAAAGTAATTCATATTGCGCATTTTATGCTTTTGGTGATTGCTGTAAAAAAATCGTCACACGTGATGCTTAGTCGACGAATGATAAAAAAGCTGTAATAACGACTAAAAATAGATTTAAAAAAGTAGATTTTGAAGCGAAAAAAATAAAAGCAGTTGCAATGTTGTGTGTTATATATTTTTTGAATTTATAATTACATTTTTAATGGACTTTATATGGGGTAAAAAATATTTAATCTCAAAAAACACCAGGCGCCTCCATTAGCTGACGCTTGTGATGCACATTTTTTAAAAATCAATTTCAACAGACTGCAAAAGGTAAAAGGTAAAAGCATCGGAAAAATGGCACTGGCAGTTTTGCTTTTTGTTTTGTTTGTTAGCAGAACAAATTGGGTCAGTAATGTAAAAAAAAAGTGATAGGTTGTGATTGTCCGGTACCGAGAGAAAGTGTTTGATTTTAATTGCAAGCGTTAAATTTCATTTCTTTCATGGAATTGATGTAATCAATGAGCTTGTGAATATATTGCTTGTAAACAATTCATGTTAATAAAAGGATAAAAAGCTTTTTTTTCGTAGTTGTTAATGGTAGTTCTTAATAATGGAGTTACTGTACAACTCACATATTTTAATAGAATTTTCTAAAAAATAATTAATTTATTTTAAAAAAATATGTCACCTTTAACAAACTTTGTGTAGAAAAATTATAGAGTCATAATTCAACCAAGCAACTTGTAGTCTTTTATAAATCATTAGAGCAATATAAAAAGACGGCATAAACCATTAGGTGAGCACCAATGCAATATTCATTCCCATCTTCCAACGTACTACAATCAACTGCACTCATGCATGCATGTAATTTACTATTGTAACACCGGACCAAAAAAAGCAATGATTTGTGTGACGGCCATTTTATTTTCTGTGTAGCCATTCACTCAACATGCTCTATTAAAACGCGGCACAGCAGTAAAACTGGCTGCATTTGTCAAAAAGAGCCTAATCAATTGACTGTGCGATAGTGGAGGAAAATGGTCGGAAAATCTGCAAAATTCCCCCCGCAGGTAGTAAGGGGGTGGAAAAGCCATTTTGTTCACTTTTATCTTGCCACGATAAACTCGTACAATAATACAGGGGGAAAAAATGTTTTTGGTGTGACCGTTGCAATATTTTTCATTTCATGTTTTATTGCAGTTGATTGTTTGGGGTGGTATGTTGTATACGTTGTGTTTCCTTATGATTTTTGGGTGTTTTTTTTGGGAAGTAAGAAGGAAAAAACACAACATCCTACAGTGCATAATATCGCATCCCACAATAGACCGCGTATCTATCATATTTTATGGCTAACATCGAGAAGATCACTGGTGTCGGGAAGAGAAGGGAAGCCACTGGAACCGATTGAGACATTGTTGTAGCATTTGTTGTAGCAATTGCGACAAAACACGGCCACTTAGAACGAACCGTACTGAGTCAGCAGTAAGCAAAGTGCCCGTAGTAATAGTATTGTTTTGGTCCCGCTGCTCACCACTGTGCTCGAGTGTGGCACGACCGTGAGTGATATCGGTCTATTTGGATGCCAACCGAGGTTGGGATTTATTTTTATGTTGACTCGCTCGTTTGGCACCCACTCTCAAATTTGCCCCCGAAAAACCCCGACGACCCCCTAGACGTGTTGTCATACGTGTACATGATTTTATGTTCCATGCGCGGAAAAACACCACATGGACGCTTTTCTGCTACCACAGAGTGCCACGTTTGGGAAACTGTTTTTTGGGGGTAGGTTGGGGACGAATGAGCGGGAGTGAAAATTTATAGTTTTTCCGTCTGTTTCCCCAAGCACCTGTGTAATCACCGGGCCAGCAAAGCTTTGGAGTGTGTCTTTCTTTCTTTTCCCACCCAACCGAAGTCTCGGTGTTATTATTATGAATGCAACACGCCAAACTTTACCGTGTATGGAATGGCTTTTGTTTTCTATTTTTTTTTTCGTTTTGTGCAAGAACATCCCCTTTCTGCTGGTCGGGACGTGAGTGTGCACAAAAACCCAGAATGGTGAGAAAGCAAAACTAAAACATCACGAGCAATTCAACGGCATGGAAGGACCAATCCGATGACGAATGTCATTAATTTTTCGGGGCTAGCAGCTCGTAAAACTCGTGAACAGTTCATGTACGCTCTGTTGCAGCAGTAGTAGCGCCATCATCATCACCATCATCATCATCATGATCATGGTGATAAACATTAAATCGTACCGCTGGCAACAAAATCGGATGTTGCATTTGCTTCTGTTGTTTGTATACGAATGAAACGCTCACTCACAGCTGTCCTTTAAAGCACTTTCGTACCGTAAAGTACACTACACAACGTAGAAAGACAGCCAGACAGACCGAGAGCGTAAGGGTTTTTGTGCACACTGGAATGTGTGCTGAGCGAAACGAAAAAAAAAACACACGTTTCGTTAAAATGGCCACGTCCGCTGTGTTCTGTGGTGGCTTTTCATTAGTGCTGAAACTTTTTCGACCGAGAATTGCTCGCAGGGGAATGAGATTATTGGTGTTTCGTTGCGTGTTTCTGCTGATGTGGCTGCGTTCTTCATATTAGAGGAATGGTTTGCATTTTATTTCACATACTGTTTTACAAATGTTATGCGACACTAGTTGCTCTTACGTATGGAAAAAATGGGCCAATTTGTAAACAACGTGATTTAAATTTAAAAATAAAAAGATGTATAGAAAAGGCTATTACAAGCAGAAGCGGATCATCCTAAGTGCGTACTAGATGGCTGCGAGATTCCCTGAACCGACATTACCAAATAATTAATATAGTAATATCGCTTCTTGAAGATTTTGGTTGTTATTATTTGTTTACTAAAACTTCTAATTAGGATAGCCGAGTCCGGTTGAGCCAGTGGCGGATTTATTGTCTATGGCCGCTCGTTTAAAAAAGAATATAAGGTATCCTCGTCTCCCTTGATGTCCTGAAGCTTGCCAGTGACTTCAAAGGGCCCTCAAAACTGCTTCTCCGCTCAGTTCACCCTCTTGTCAAACGTGTCCAATTTCTTCATTTGCTACTACTCGGTATATTGTTGAACATCTTTAACTATATGGGAGAGTGTTTGGAGTCTTTGATATTCGACTCCATCATGTTAGGCTCCTAAATTTATAGCAAACATTGGTCCTTCCGGGTTCACCACTAAAACCAACAACATCAAGGGAATGTTTTGTTGGTATATTTATTAACGGACTTCTAGAGTCAAAGGTAGTTATAGAGTCATCTGCCATAAACTGACAATCGAATGGATGAATCGTCCTCGACATGTTTAGTATGGTCCCAAGTAGAGAACTTCTTATTGATCCGCAATTCATAGAGCAATTGAATTTCAAGGAACTCGGTCGATCCGATAAACGACAGTTTCAGCTCTATTTCATCCGACTAAACATCACTGACCAGCACTATCTTGGTAGAGTATTAGCCATCGTACAATTCCAGCCTTTCCCACCGTCAGAATATCTGTTTCTTCAAACAACTCAGCTAGATGATGGTTGATTCTCAGACAAGATAGTCCGTAGCAAACGATAGTCCATAACATGAACTATGGAAAATGGCGAGAACGTTGAAGTCTCACGTCAATACTGTCGGCTGTATTAGAGGACAATAAATAGTACAATTCGTATCTTGATGGAGTCTTCATTGAGAGTTAGTCACGATTCCCGATAACAACGAACTCTGCGATTCCCTGCTTAGGGTGCCACCTGAAGGTAGAATCATTATTCAACTATCTGAAGCTCGATTTTTTTTTTTTTTTTTTCCAAACTGTTATAAACTGAATTTTATTATGTACAACTTACGTGGCTACTTATCGTTACTTATTATAAAATTCAAAAAATTGTGGTTCGTAGTACAATCTTAGGTCTATTTTACATGTATAACATAATGTGATCCGTAAATTTTTTAAGTATTGTGAAATTCATGAGTCTTCTATCTGGTCTAATTAGGTTATCTATTTTAATGTTTGGGACTCCTATCAGTTTATACGCAGTACGTTCTATGTCCTTCCAGCTTTGTACAACTTTCGGACAGGTTACAAACTTATGTTCTATATCCTCTATAATATTGGTACATGTTGAGCAGAATGCATCGTCTGCCAGCCCTAGCTTTTGCAAAGTTTCCCTAGGAGGCATCTTCTCATTCGCCATCAAATAAAGTATTGATTTTTCTTCCGTCCCCAGATTATTTTTATGAATATTGTGCCATACGTATTCCCATTTACACTGAGGATTTATTAAGCGCGAGTGCATTTTGCAAAACCGAAAAGCAACCATTAAAAGGTAGCAAATTAATTCGATTTTGAATGCAGATGGATTGTCTGACGGTGACATCAAACCCGTAGAGGGTATTGAGCAAATATGGAGAGGTTTCGTGGGGGGAATATCTTGCTGGCATATGGGGAAATATTAGCATACGGTGAGTGTAGCTAATTTTAATCGAGAAAAGATGTCACTTTTAAGTTTCGCCTCTAGTTTGTTAATAAATTATGTTTATTTTATTTTATTAAATTAATAATCAATGATGGCGGTTTTAAGCCTTTATGCCTATGAGGAAATGCCTTTAGAGGAAAATTGTAATTACTTCATCCCTCTGCGGCTGACAATNCAATGATTTGTGTGACGGCCATTTTATTTTCTGTGTAGCCATTCACTCAACTTGCTCTATTAAAACGCGCCACAGCAGTAAAACTGGCTGCATTGGTCAAAAAAGCCTAATCAATTGACTGTGCGATAGTGGAGGAAAATGGTCGGAAAATCTGCAAAATTCCCCCCGCAGGTAGTAAGGGGGTGGAAAAGCCATTTTGTTCACTTTTATCTTGCCACGATAAACTCGTACAATAATACAGGGGAAAAAAATGTGTTTGGTGTGACCATTGCAATATTTTTCATTTGATGTTTTATTGCAGTTGATTGTTCGGGGTGGTATGTTGTATACGTTGTGGTTCCTTATGATTTTTGGGTGTTTTTTTTTGGGAAGCAAGAAGGAAAAAACACAACATCCTACAGTGCATAATATCGCATCCCACAATGGACCGCGTATCTATCATATTTTATGGCTAACATCGAGAAGATCACTGGTGTCGGGAAGAGAAGGGAAGGCACTGGAACCGATTGAGACATTGTTGTAGCATTTGTTGTAGCAATTGGGACAAAACACGGCCACTTAGAACGAACCGTACCGAGTCAGCAGTAAGCAAAGTGCCCGTAGTAATAGTATTGTTTTTGGTCCCGCTGCTCACCACTGTGCTCGAGTGTGGCACGACCGTGAGTGATATCGGTCTATTTGGATGCCAACCGAGGTTGGGATTTATTTTTATGTTGACTCGCTCGTTTGGCACCCACTCTCAAATTTGCCCCCGAAAAACCCCGACGACCCCCTAGACGTGTTGTCATACGTGTACATGATTTTATGTTCCATGCGCGGAAAAACACCACATGGACGCTTTTCTGCTTCCACAGAGTGCCACGTTTGGGAAACTGTTTTTTGGGCGCGGGTTGGGGACGAATGAGCGGGAGTGAAAATTTATAGTTTTTCCGTCTGTTTCCCCAAGCACCTGTGTAGCCACCGGGCCAGCAAAGCTTTGGAGATTGTCTTTCTTTCTGCTCCCACCGAACCGAAGTCTCGGTGTTATTATTATGAATGCAACACGCCAAACTTTACCGTGTATGGAATGGCTTTTGTTTTCTATTTTTTTTTTCGTTTTGTGCAAGAACATCCCCTTTCTGCTGGTCGGGACGTGAGTGTGCACAAAAACCCAGAATGGTGAGAAAGCAAAACTAAAACATCACGAGCAATTCAACGGCATGGAAGGACCAATCCGATGACGAATGTCATTAATTTTTCGGGGCTAGCAGCTCGTAAAACTCGTGAACAGTTCATGTACGCTCTGTTGCAGCAGTAGTAGCGCCATCATCATCATCATGATCATGATCATGGTGATAAACATTAAATCGTACCGCTGGCAACAAAATCGGATGTTGCATTTGCTTCTGTTGTTTGTATACGAATGAAACACTCACTCACAGCTGTCCTTTAAAGCACTTTCGTACCGTAAAGTACACTACACTACGTAGAAAGACAGCCAGACAGACCGAGAGCGTAAGGGTTTTTGTGCACACTGGAATGTGTGCTGAGCAAAACAAAAAAAAAAAACACACGTTTCGTTAAAATGGCCACGTCCGCTGTGTTCTGTGGTGGCTTTTCATTAGTGCTGAAACTTTTTCGACCGAGAATTGCTCGCAGGGGAATGAGATTATTGGTGTTTCGTTGCGTGTTTCTGCTGATGTGGCTGCGTTCTTCATATTAGAGGAATGGTTTGCATTTTATTTCACATACTGTTTTACAAATGTTATGCGACACTAGTTGCTCTTACGTATGGAAAAATGGGCCAATTTGTAAACAACGTGAATTAAATTTAAAAATAAAAAGATCTATAGAAAAGGCTATTACAAGCAGAAGCGGATCATTCTAAGTGCGGTCTAAAATGGCCGCGAGATTCCCCGAACCGAGATTACCAATAAATCATATTATAATCTTGCTTGTTGAAGATTTTGGTTGTTATTATTTGTTTACTAAAACTTCTAATTAGGATAGCCGAGTCCGGTTGAGCCAGTGGCGGATTAATTGTCTATGGCCGCTCGTTTAAAAAAGAATATAAGGTATACTCGTCTCCCTTGATGTCCTAAAGCTTGTCAGTGACTTCAAAGGGCCCTCAAAACTGCTTTTCCGCTCAGTTCACCCTTTTGTCAAACGTGTCCAATTTCTTCATTTTCTACTAGTCGGTATATTGTTGAACATCTTTAACTATATGGGAGAGTGTTTGGAGTCTTTGATATTCGACTCCATCATGTTAGACTCCTAAATTCATAGCAAACATTGGTCCTTCCGGGTTCACCACTAAAACCAACAACATCAAGGGAATGTTTTGTTGGTATATTTATTGACGGACTTCTAGAGTCAAAGGTAGTTATAGAGTCATCTGCCATAAACTGACAATCGAATGGATGAATCGTCCTCGACATGTTTAGTATGGTCCCAAGTAGAGAACTTCTTATTGATCCGCAATTCATAGAGCAATTGATTTTCAAGGAACTCGGTCGATCCGATAAACGACAGTTTCAGCTCTATTTCATCCGACTAAACATCACTGACCAGCACTATCTTGGTAGAGTATTAACCATCGTACAATTCCAGCCTTTCCCACCGTCAGAATATCTGTTTCTTCAAACAACTCAGCTAGATGATGGTTCATTCTCAGACAAGATAGTCCGTAGCAAACGATAGTCCATAACATGAACTATGGAAAATGGCGAGAACGTTGAAGTCTCACGTCAATACTGTCGGCTCTATTAGAGGACAATTAATACTACAATTCGTATCTTGATGGAGTCTTCATTTGAGTCTTCATAATTAATCACGATTCCCGATATCAACGAACTCCGGGTTTATCTGCTTAGAATGCCATCCAAAGGTAGAAGCATTTCTCAACTATCTGGAGATCATTACTCTCAATGGATCTTCGTTGCAATCCCCGCTCAAGTAAAGATCCTGGATCTCAAATCGGTAAAGTGCTCCCGGGTATTTCAAGAAAATGGCGATCAAAATGTCCTTCCCTTCCTCTTACAATATTTAATGAACATTAGTCCAGAAGAAGGTGTACTTATCTTAGATATGTTTGATAATTACATTTTAAGCCCATTATGTGATTTTTTTCAAATATCTCTGCCATTTTGTAAACGAGATTAAAGAAATAGTCATGATGAAAAACAAAACAAATAAAAAAACGACAAAAAAAATAGTTACTGGTACTGATTTGTCCAAACAACATCACCTAGTAGTACCTCGAAATTGCCACAATATTTCCAAAAGCAAGTAATTCAATCCAGCTCAATACAAAATCATTTTCCGCTTTTTTGCCCTCTCCTCCCTCCCTTCCATGTTGACACGGGGTGAAAGTGAAACGAATTGCGTAACGGCACGTATTTTCGATAAAGTGTCATTTCCCGATTTTAAAGGGCAATTAACAAGTCATTCCCCTGCGGGCACACCCGGACCAAGAACACTGCCGCGATGTCTTGGGCGGGATCACTTCCAGCAGGAAAACCGCACCACCATAAAAACAGCTCTCGAACTTCAAGACGGATTATCGACAAGGGCTGCCAAACATTGCCCGGGACAAGGGTAGTTAGCAATCCGGAAAGAGAGGAGTGGATGGCCCCGGATGATGGGGATGACGAGGACTTTCCACCAAATATTCATCGTTTGTGGTTTTTTCCCTTATTTCCGTCCCATTTCCTGCACTTTGAACGATGGACCATCAGTTTGGGACCAGTCTTATCGCTTCGGGCACCGGTGTACCACCAGCGTGGTGTGTAATGTTCGGCAGCATTCGAACGAGATGAAGGTGATCGGTTTTTACGAGTCGCGTGATGTACCATCTTTGAAGCGAACGCATCAAAACAAACCGACCGAAGAAATGATGTTGTCTTCAAAGGCACATCCCATCGAGAGGAGAGAGTGAAGAAAAAAACCCCCCGATAAACATCCTTCCTGTGTACGATGCTGTGTAGCACAAAAAGGCATTCAATAGCACAACGATGCGAAAAGAGAAAAAAAGTGAAACAAAATCCGCATTGAGACGGTGACATCCACTCTCGGACCATTAGCGAACACAGAACCCATCCCGCAACCCCTGCAGTAGCCCCCGGCGGGGCGGTTTTTCTGTCACGAAAGTCTCATTTTAATGGGATCGTTTTTCGGTTCTTTTCGATCGAAGAGATTTTGTTGTTTGAAGGATTATGGCGAAAGTACGCAGCAAGTGAAACGAAGAGTCACTGCCAAGTTTGTGTGAGGCCAGGAATGTTGTTGCCAGAAGATTTTAATACCTGAGGTAAGAAAAAAAATATGTGTAAGTTGAATAATTTGTACTCAGCGAACATAGGTCCTGATTAAAAGTTTAAGCTGCCACAATGATGGTGAGCGGATGTTCACTTTGTTTTGGAAAATTTCCTACTTGGAATGAAAAAGTTGACAAATGAATTCGTAATTTAAGAACGAAACAGCTTTTATAAAATTTTTGAAAATTATTTTTTATTTAAAATAAATAAAATATTATATAAGAAAAATATTTGCCAAAAACTTAGGAAAGTGTCTGTCTTCAATGTCAGTACGGTCGACCAACGGTTTTTTCGCATCGGATGTGAAAGAACCGGTGCTATCCAAACAGCCAATAAATGTTATCGTAAATAGACTCATTAAAATGTTGGCATCATTTGGCATATCTGTTTCGCTTTGCTCGATCGATTGGACCAACCACCTATACACCAAGAGAGGGTTTTCTTGAGGTTTTCGGCTCCACACTCAGCTGGAAACGAGCTGCCTTCAAAAGAGTCATCGAGTTAAGTCGAGCACACGCCAAAAGCCCTCTAAAAAAAGAAAAAGGAAAGAGTCCTAACAAAGACGAACCAGCGGAGCACAGTACCCATTAGCGAGACACACAAAGAGACAACGACGAAAAAAACGCATTTGAGGTTTTAGCGGACTAGCACCCGATTCCACGGAACGGATTTCGGAAGCTTCGGGCTCGGGCGTTAAGTGGTATTTTGTTTTTATTGCAATGCGATTCAGTGTCTCCGCCACCCGTCCGTCCGTCCGTTCAAAGCAAAAAGCTGGGTCAGATCGTGGTCAAAACCTTACGAAGCTAGCTGCTAGCAAAACCACTTCGTCTCAACCATTCATCGGGGGAGGATTGTGTGCAATGAAGTAGAGATTTAAGGATGCGTTCCGGTACGGTTCTGTTTGTGTGCAGGCGACGTTGTGCTTTCGGTCTCTCTGTACGTACTCTGTACCAGACAGACTGTACGTTTGAACCAAGTTGACCGGAAGTGTGGCTTCTTTTTTGGGGGCATCCGAATGGACGACGGACGACTCTCCGAGTTCGGGACGACTCTTTTGTCCAACAGGTTCCAGGGGTGAGGCACGGGATTTACACGGGTTTGCGTGGTGTGTGTAGTGCAAAAAGCAAACCAGACCATGTCGGTCAAACCTGTGGTGAGACAGATCCCGTTTTAACTGCAGCCATCTTTGAAACAAGCTTTCGGATTTCGGTTGCACAACTCTCTGCCTCGCTCCCCTCTTATGCGGTTCTACCGTTCATCGAATAAAGCGATCAATTCAACTGAGATAACATGATGTTCAATGAATAGGCAATGGTGAATAAAAAAAATGGATGACGTTTTTTTCCTTCTTTCCATTTCGATCATGAATTTGGAATTCAACACATGCTATTTTTTTCCCTCTCTCGGTGGTATTTCATTCGGAATCGAAACTATCATGTGTTCGGTTGTGTCGACCACAATCGTTGCCTTTCAGTGGGTATCGATCGCGGTAAGCTTTTTGGTGAGGAAAGATGAATAAAAAAAAGAACCATGTGCAAGCTACCATTGGGAATAGATAGAACAAGCAGCATATTTGAAAATAGGATACAAATAATACAATATCGTGAAATTTCTGTCAGCTTTGTCTGTATAATTGACTCATCCACATCCGACATGTGATGACAGTCATACACTACAACTAGAGATGTGCAAAGTGAGTAAGAGTGAGATAGTAAGTTGAAAGGTTGTATTGAACGAGTTTCGTTCACTCACCACGAGGAGTTTAAGCGACTCTTTTTTCACTTACTCACTCATGACTGCAAGAATGATTTTTTTTATTTTTTTTTATAATTTTGTATTCTTTTTTTTAACTTAAAATATTATTTGAGTGAAAAGAAACTTATTGCAACCAATTCGCATTAAAATAAATCAATTTAATTTTTTTTGCAAAATTTCTCAAAAAAATGGCAAGGGGTAAGCCTTATGAAATTTTCGAGTGGAATTTTTTTTTTTAATTTTTTTATGATTTTTTATTCTTTTTTTAATTTAAAGCATTATTTGAGTGAAAAGAAACTTATTGCAACAAATTCGCATTAAAATATAACATATTTACAAATTTTGCTAAATTACTCAAAAATGAAGAAAATTTTACATTTTCTCAAACAGGGTAAGGAACATGGTTCCTCGAATAACTTCTGGCACAGACATCTGAGGGCATGGCCGTCCAAGAAGGAAATGTAGCCATTGATGCCATCTATCGACCACAGGTTAAAGATTGGCGATCCGTTGGATACCGACCGAGTTATAGACAAAAATTGGTGCAAAAATGAGCCTAAGTAGATTGACAAATTTATAGATTTTTTACATTTTTTTATTATTTTTTATTCTTTTTTGATTTTCAAGCATTATTTGAGTGAAAAGAAACTTATTTCAACCAATTGGCATTAAAATAAATCAATTTAAATTTTTTTGCAAAATTTCTCAAAAAAATGGCAAGGGGTAAGCCTTATGAAATTTTCGAGTGGAATTTTTTTTTTAAATTTTTTTCTGATTTTTTATTCTTTTTTTAATTTAAAGCATTATTTGAGTGAAAAGAAACTTATTGCAACAAAATTCGCATTAAAATATATTATATTTATAAATTTTGCTAAATTACTAAATTTTGCTAAATTTGTATCTGATAAACCGCGCCTGTTCCACACGATAGGAGCGGATATCAAATCCCTTCGTCGCCCCGTATGCAAGAACAGACTTTCCAGGGTTATTATTCACTCCTTTTTTTGCATGTCGAAACGGAAGTACGACTACATCAGATTTATTGCTAAAATATGTGGATGTGGCAACAACGATCGGAGTATGATGACTTTCTGTTTGTTTTTAATACTAAAATTTCAGGAGCTTTTCGGACTGCCATTTCTGGCATTACTTGACTATATTTTTCCTAAAAAGTCTTCCAAATCTTTCGCTCAGGATGGGATTTAAATACCGGGCTTTTCATATTAAAGGGCTAATATGGGTGCGATTAAAGATTGTAATCGAAACACAATACAAAAGGTTATTTTAGGAATAATGAGAAGCTTCTTCAACTGTCGCACTGAATCAGCCTGGAACATGTCATTAGAATGACACCGAACGACTCGGTCAGCAAACATTTCCAAACCATGCATACGGATATTGAAGAAGAAGTAAGAGTTTATCTTTCCAAAATAAAACTTACTCTATTTTATGATTGCAGCAGAAATAATGTCAACCAAGTACACGCCATAGGACATTGTATATTACAGCAAAAAACAACTTTAAAAAAGCTTCTTTTTTAACTTCGAACGAAACCATTGCAAATACCCTGTGAGGCCAGGTTCGAATGAAGGAAGCTAAAGCTTTAGCTTCCTCGCAAAAAAACAAAAACTGTCAAGCACAGCGCTGATATTTGCAGCGCCAGGGCACTGAGCCAAACGTCAACGTCGTCAACGTTTTCTCGTCGACGTCACTGTCGACTGCCGTCTTTCACATGCCGGGCTACTGGCACGGCACGATGCACTCACAATGCATTATTGTTTCACCGGGAAAAACTGACGTTTGGGGAGAGCTTTCGCGGGTGAGGGAAAACGGTTCTGGATAGCGTTGACTACCGTTGGGATGAGGTGATCCTTACTTTCTATCCGTTTTGTACATAGCTCGGGAGTGTAAATGACTGGCTGGGCTGGTAGCATATCTTCCTGCTGTAAAGGATAAAAGCAATCAAAAACAGACCACGGGCAAAGTGTACTATCGTAGCCGAATTCGATGCCAATGACTCTACGGTACGGTGTGGAGTAGACGTTTAGAAAAACTCAAAATTTATGTAATTTAATTATAACTTTACAAAAAAGAAATACTATGCAAATCTCTATAAATCTCTTAAAGGGACGCCATTCAAACGAAGTTAGAAGCATCACGCTTGTTACGAACGAGTGCTTCACTTAATTATCCAGCATCCTTTCAGCATATTCCACGACACGTTGCATTTGCTTCAAAAGGTGTAAATTACAATCGCAAATTTCACACCCTTCGCTCTTTTAACCGCTTCCAACGGCTTGGAACGGTATCAAACGCGCAAATACATCTTTCGTTCGCGTAATTAAAGGATTACAAGTGTTTGGAGCAACCTTGTTCTGTCTTCACCGTTTGACGCGCATTGATGTTGTCCTTTGCCTATTGAATGGTATGTTTGTCTCACTGTTAGCTTTACGCGGTGAATGGAACGTTGTTGGCTGAGCGTTAATCAGAACCGGGAGCTAGAAAAACCTTTGGAGTCCGCGGGGGGAAATTATTCAACTCACTAGGATAACAAGAAAGCTCCTCTTCGGAGGTGAGACCATCACCGTAACCGACACTAGCATCTACGGATTTGGTGTGACTCTCTCGGGTACGTTTCGTGTACGTTTGATGTAGGGAACCCTGAATGAGCAGACCGGGCCAGAATCTATCTTTCATTCAAAATGCTCGAGCACGAATAAACAGTGTGTCGTGTGGCATTTAAGTATATTGTCGGCCAAGATGCTTTTGCGAAAGTGTGTAAGAGCACCGGCTCTCTCTTAAGCGCTTTAACTTTTGCCAACCACTTTTCCGCCAAACGTTTCATCATAATGCGAATCTGGGGAAGGAAGACCGGGCGTAGGATTGCGCTTTTTCCCCCTTTTCCTTTGTCAGGCGGATGAGATGAGTGGTTGGAGGTTCTTCGCAAGGATGGATTCCCTCGGTTCAAATGCACATACCGCCAGCCAACTTCCGTACGCCGTAGCTCATAAATATCTTTTAATTAAAATGTAAAATAACAGTGTGCGAGGTGCGTCACACACTTTATGTGTCCTTTGTCGGTTTTCTGTATGGATTTAGTGTTTTTGTTTTCAGTTAGACTATGTGTGGGAGTGGATGACGGTGCCTTCCTCTGTTTATTTACGTGTTACGGTTCGGCTTACCTGATACTGATCCTTGCGCATCCGTAAATTGAATGGTCTTGAGGGAGACTTTTGGTCTCCTTGCTTCATTCCTCGAGTGGCTGCTCTCGAGAGATGATAAAAGATTGTTTACCCAGAGAAAAGAGGAATTCTTAGGAGTAGCTGGTTAAGATGGACTTGCTGGATATACGAGAAAGTACTTATTATTAAGTATGAAACTTATTCAAAAAGGGACAACTTACAATATAAATCACTACTATTAAAAGGAAGGCAAAAAAAAATCTTCCAACAGACCAAAACCAATTAAAATTAATTTACCATTATAAACGCTCATGCTTACAGGCACGTTCCTTTTTGCACTCTTTGTCTACTAAAATAAATATCGTTTCAATATCGTTTTAAATTTATCTCACATGCTTGTAAAAATTCAATTTTCCATTCCTGCAGTTATGGAAAATTCAATTACCGGCGTTCCTGATTCTTCATGCAACGACCATCTTATGGCACATCCCGTCCCGGATGATAATTCTAGACGTATTGAATTCCTGAGTGTACTCTCGCCACACTACATGTCCATGTGCTCCTGGTGTGTGCTGCTGCTGCTGCTTACCGTGGTAAGGTAAAACAAATACACTTTGCTGAGAAGAAAAGGGAGCAAGAGTGAAGCCGTTTTGGTGAGTAGTGCACAATTTATGGTAATAGTAACGACATGCACTGTGCGTTAAGTGAAGCGTACGGAAATTGGTCGATAGCGAATACGCTTTCTTTCTGTTCCTTTATGCACGCGCCAGCTATTGCTAAGTGTATTTTTTTACTGCAATGAGTGGGAAGCGATGAAATATTTATTTCCATTGAGTAGTTTTGACTATTTATTATATGCTAAGTATACGTTCTTTAGAAAAAATAATATGCTAAGTATACTTCAACATATTTTAGAAATATATAAATATAAAACCACAATTTTCCCCGAAGGATTACTCCATTTAAGACAAATCTATTATGTTGGAGAATTTTTGGCTAGCAAAAGGAAGAAGAAAACAAAACTCTCACATATCTTTTAAACTTTACCCGCTGATTGGAACACGATTATAGAACGTTCAATTTCAATTCAACTGAAAATGGTATTTTCATTTCGCTAGTGGCGAACAGGAAACTTGTACGATTCTCTCACATCGTCCGACAGATGGTAGATGACAATGGTCGTTTATGGATTGAATTGGAATGATGCTCGGAAATGAAGCTGCTGACATTCTTTCCCCTTTTGCGTCGTTTTCGCATTGCTTTCCCTGTCAAGCCCGCCGCCGATTGCCCAATTGCTCCACTTCGCACCAGGGCGAAGGGCAAACATTTATGACAGACAAGTAATTGGAAGGGAAGAACCATCCCCCCCCTCCCTCCTCACACCCAACCACATACTCTAGTGGTGGCATTCGAAAGTCGTTTGTAAAGTTAAGAGAAAGGAAATCCATTGCAAAAAGGGGCATTTAATAAAACCAACGACGAAAGGCACTCATTCGTGGCCTGCCGGTGTGCAAAAGGCATGCCACACATTCTACGGTGCATACACCACACCTACCCGAAGCATGTGCCGGAATGTGGCAATAAAATGTGCATCCTCATACCAACCGAGCAACCAGGGGGATAACGATGTTCGGGAGCTGGGTCATCGGAAGGGAGGGGCAAAAGGCAGGGAAACGCGTGCGGGTTGTAATAAAAGGTATGTAAAATAATTTGAAACGTTTCCGGCACCAGCCATGTTTGCTTTTCTTTGGAACTGTCTGCTAAGGGAAGGTTGCAGTGTTTTGAGGTTTTGCTTTCCCATTTCAACTTCTAAAAACCGGAGTGGAGTGGAGTGGTGGATGTAGTTGAAGTTATGGGATGAAGGGCTAAACGTTGGAAGGTATTTGGATACGGTAGGATGATCTTTTCTGTTACAATCTTCTCTGCACAATTGCAACATTTTTTTCTTCTTGAAGTAGCAAATGATATGTAATATCTGATCCTGACCTGTTACGGAAAACAGTGTGCTTGACTGGTGTTGGAATAATATTAGGATTATGTGTGATGTTTAATGTTAGTCAAAACGGATGCTAGAGCACAAAGTATGACTTGACTCAAAGTTTAAAAATATTTTAAAAGAAGATGCTTAAATCTAGTACTTGCTGTAGAGGATTTTGAAAATTTTGACAATTGGATTTTAAACACAAAGATAATTTTTTGTGGAAAATTTGTCATTATTTTTCTCATAAAAATCAATTGAATAGTATTCACTAAGTACAGATAAAAGCCAAACTCTATTAACAGTGGAACACCGATTATCCGTGCTTATAGCGACTTATAGAGCCCCTGCCGGATCAGCGAATATCACGGATAATAGACACAACTATTTTTATGTAGAAATATTAGTGTTTAGTGTGTGGTCTTTTTCTTCTAAAGCTAAATAATAAATTTTCTTAGGTGCACTTTGCAAAATAAATCTGTTCTATTTGGTCGAACTTGAGCCAATTTCATCATTTCCTATTGAGTATTTTATTTCTTGCCATCACCGGTTTGCAGCTAATATGTCAATTCGCCTTTGGAACTGTCATTTCCGCGCTGTACGGACAATGGGACAGCCGGAAAAAAGGTACCCGGATAATCGGCGCTCCACTGTATTATTAAAGAAATTTTTATTTTTTGTTTAAACTAAAACATATTGTGAAGTAGGTATTTCGGATAACAATTCTCAAAACAAAAACAAAAACAGGTTTGAACATTGATCTAAGGCTTTTTTTTGTAATACAATGCGTTTACTATTTGGATTGAAGTTTAGTTTTAATCGTTATATTGTACGACAGGAAGGAAACACAATACATATTTTTACAAATATTTTGGTACCTGCTTAGTGTATTTCATACCTCAAAATAGCTGCAAATAAAAAAAACAATTTTCAAACTTTAATTTTAAATTAGTTTTCCTACCAAAACGCGGGGGAAAAAATATTTTATTAGTGTAAAATGTGTTTGTTGATTTGCGTGATTGTCGTTCGGGCGGGAGGAAACTTAATACACTTCAACTACACACAACACACCCATCGTACGGATGCAAATGAGGCAATCGTTGAATGAACGAATCTATTCCGTGGTTCCGGGTTTTCCACCGAAAACTTTCTATCAGCACAAGCCACCCGACTGTGAGATGAACAGTCAAACCAAATCCAATTTGTAGCCTGTCTGATAGTGATAAGGGAAGAAAGTTTTCCTCCGAATCTCGATTCCATTCGTCGCAATTCAACCCCACGTCACGGAAAGCACGAATTTGTCTCTTCGATTTGAGTGGGTGTCGGTTTGCGAAACGATCGTAGAAGTAGAAGTTTATGTTCCGGTCAAACCCGTTCCTGGTTGTGAGTGTTTGACCGATGATCTGGAGCCGGTCCCGTTTTGTACCCCCCCCCTTTTCATTCGCCTTCGACTGAAACTTCTTGCGGTTCTGCACTAGGTGGCGCATTTACTGTTCCATTTGTGTTTGCCTTTCTCTTTAATACCCTCAAAAACGGTCGGCTTTGTATGCATTAGCTCCCACCGTCAGTGGAAGGAAAAGTTTAACCGTATTAAAGGCTAACTGAAAGAAGAATATCCCCATCATCAGCATCATCATCATCATCACCAGCGGCCTCATCAATTGACGGGCTACGCCAATCACCCGGTACCAGGCGCCTCCATTCAAAAACTCATTAGACACTCACTAACGAGCCGAGTGTGCGTGTGTGTATTTTTGGGGATGTGGAGATGATTCATCCTCACACACACAC
>CM028126.1:37147005-37164730 GCA_016254315.1 Anopheles parensis
TGTTTTAAAGGGACAGCTGTAAGCATTTAAGTTGTTCAATACACCAGATTGAGAAGCAACGTATCCTACGTTCGTTGATGATTGGTCCCTAGATAAATTATCGTTGAATTTTGATGCTGAAACCTTCGATGACTTTCTGCGCTTCAAACCGCCGCAACCAGGATACGAGGTAAGCGCTTCATAGTAGTACCATCCTCTGCTCGCTCCGGATTCTGATGCAAAGCAACCGTGCTCTTCGCTGCACTAGTTTCTGCGTACGTGCACCAGGCGACAAGACGCCGTGTTCACTAGGGAAGAGGGAAAATTTTAATTAATGGCACTCGGGAGAGGATTAACTCACTGGATAGTTCTCCGGTTCCCATGCCATGTGCTGTACTTGAACCGCTGGATCAACCGGCATAGACTTAGGGCTTGCTGAGCCCTTATGAACCGGAGTGTAAATTAGTCAGACGACCTTTGGCCACACTGGGCCCTTTTACGACGGAAGGGATCACCAAAGTGCATCAACCGCAGCAGGTGCTTACTGCTTTGCGCTGACCGTCCTTGTCTTGGGGCATTTGCTTCACTTTGGAATTGATTCATAATTTATCAATTCTAATCGCTGCTTCGATAGAGCAGCTGTTCCGGATGAGTGGTTTTCTTTGCCAAGGAATGAAAGTGTCAGGCCCCAGACCATGAACGGTTCGAATTGTGTAGATGAGAATCAGCACAGGCTGTACACGACGTGGCCAATGGATAATTTGCAATATTGAGAAGATGAAAAGGGTGAGAAGATTCCACTTCTTCATGTGATGATTGGTGGCGAATCTCTCGTAGGTAATTATCTTTGCATCAAGAAAAACGAGGCGATTCGAAAAGATAAAGTTGAACTTAAACCTATAATGATAAGATTTTGTCTTGCGACAAATGATTTGCATTAGTATACTCGTTTTTAAAATCTCTATCCAATTATGATGATGTGTATTTTTACGTAAGCAGCTGCATTAGGAATTGTTAAGGAAAAAATCCCATTATGAATAATGAAATTATTTAAAGGCCAAATACTTATCATACCAGCAATTATATGCCTTTACTGTCCGTCCTATCTGGGCAGATTTGTTTTCTGATTCACTCCCGTACTCGGGACGTGGAATACTACAATCCCAAGAAGTGCGGACGTTTGCCCGCCCGGGGAAATCAATCAATTTCTCATTCAATTATTGGATTACGGGTTGCTGACTGCTTCGGGTTTGATTGGTTTGTGCATAATAGATTCAAGGCTTGATATCTACTGACTCTGAAGATCTCTTATATTTGTTTGAGCTTAAGAACGGAGCCGCAGTTAGTTTACCTTGGGTTGTGGCAATTCAGAAGGTGATTGAATCAATGTTTGTTTTGCATTTGTGAATCCTCTTCTTGAAGCAGAATTTTATAAACGTGTATGCAAAATGTGATCTAACAATTATTCTAATTTAGTAACGTATACGCTAGCAAAAAAACGTGTGACTATTTAAAGCAAGCCATAGATATAGAAGTTTGATTAACTGAAAAGGATTAGGATTCCTGAATTTCCGATATCATGCTATCTATAACGCTTGTCCTTTTTACCATTACGTGAGAAAACTAGATTTGCAAGCCCACCTGAGTCAACAGTTGCACCCATGGTTGTGCCATTTGGTCAATGTGCCGCTTTCGATTCTCCAAATGCTACGTGAAAAAACTACCCAAAAATGAAACATACAACGTTAGGAAGGTACGCACTAAGGAACGTGCTCCGTGTTTGTCCTGATGGAGAAATGACGAAGTACTGCACAGCTGCACTCATGATGCTGGAAGGTATTCGAGGTGTATGTGTTTGAAACACTGGAATCTTGTAGCCACAGGGAGTACAGTGCAGCAAACCGTATGTAGAAGCATTTAATGAGTGGACACTAGGAGGCTGCACATGCTCCAAGTTATTTCGTACAGTAAATATTTATCTAACTCTGAATTGAAGCTTTTTAAGCAGTAATCAAATTTCGAATGGTTTTCATTGAGAGGGGAAATAATTTGACTTGTGTTTTGCATTAAACGCAGATACAAAGATGATGCCCTTTTTTGCAGACGATTTCCTTAATTGTCTTTTATGTTTGATTGATTGAATTGTGCGATGAGGAAATGATCGGAATTGAGCTTGATCCATTAAAAACCTATTGAACTTGCGAATTGCCCCACCATCGGCAACTTTCCTCTTACACAAATTTATTACAACGTTTTATTTTCGATTTACTCCTCGTTTGTGTGCAATAAATTACGACTGGCACTGTTCTGCGACCTGCTTGTTGGAACTCCTGGTTTGGTGCTACACATTCGACAAATCGATTTGGGACATTGGGCAGGGGTGTAAAACCAGCATCATTACCTTATCCCTTCTTCCACTGCGAACGGCCGTCCGCTTGCTGACAATGGAATTCGACAATGTAAATTTGTGTACTTCCGTTCGGGTCCCTTCGGTGGGAGTAGATCGCTCTGTTCGGTGTCTGGAAGCGTTCGCAGTATCTCCAATGCTGTGACAAACGCCCGTCCGTTTGGAAGCGTGGATGTGGAAGGAGATCATGTTTGAGGCAAACGCATTCAAATCAACCTTCACTCCTAGTGCCCTGCACGATGCAACCTTCCGCCGGAGGTCGATGGCATATCAGTTTACTTGTTCGCGTGCTTGTAATCTCAGCGGAGCAATGAATTGAAATTTTACAATAGCTCTTCGTTTCGCTTGCCGGATCCGTACGTCCCGCGGTACGCTAATCCCTTCGATCGTATTTCATTGCATTTTCGGCCTCTCACAGTCACAACAACGGCCCTTGCACTAACCCGTAACAGAAAACTCATTTGGGAATGCATAAGGAAGGAAGAATGGATGTTCGTGTCGTCGATATCGGTATGCATCCAACCATCTGGATCTCCATCAGCATTCAACCGTATCAGTGATCTGAAGAAGATGGGAAGGTTCATGAAAAAAAATACGTACGTACGTGTATCGAGTGCAACCTGCGCAGCACCGGCAATTGGTATTGTGCATTAGAACTCTCCGGCAGTCGTGGGGGCTGTCGTGCCTCGATGTGATACAGCTGTATTTGCCGTATCGCACAAGAGTATTTCGGGCTAGCTGGGATCGATCTGTTCGGAATTTCGATTGCCCGTGATGTCGTGCGAAAAGGTAATGCGTTTTACATTCTGCAGCATACCGCCGTTCCCTAGCAAACACCACGTTGTAGGCGCAAACTTGGTTAGCTTAAGGAAGATCAACGTATCTATCTATCAGGCTTTCGTTTGTGTTCCTTGCTTTTTTGTCCACGATGTATCGACGTGGAATTACATGTCCTGAGATAGGTTTATCGTTGTACTGCCGTCAGGAACAGTGTTCGAAAAGTGATTGGCTGACGTTGTTGTAATATACGTAGATAAATTCCTATAAAATACTATCCAAATATTATATTTGTTGAGCACTTTGGTGGATATATTCGATTGCTGCAATGATGGTAGATTGTTTTCGTACGATTTTCTGCACGTACTGAAACATTTGCTGCAGTGGCACATTTTGACCTAGTGAAAACTTGGTGAAATATTTCAAAGCTAATTGCAAATGTAAATAAGAGCTAAGAAGAGGAAAAAGGAACGCTAATATACCGACGTCATTTCCAACAAGGTGGCGCGTGCGAAGGCATTGCGTGCTGTAAGGACTGCCGTAAGCAGTGAACTGCATTCAACATGACCTGTACCGCATTGTCGAGACTTTGCGAGGAACGGAAGGCATGGCGTAAAAACCCGATTTATGGATTTGTGGCTCGTCCAGTTAACAACGAAGATGGATCACTGAACCTGATGAAATGGGAGTGTGCAATTCCCGGAGTAATAGGAACTGCCTGGGAAGGTGGACTGTATAAATTGGAGATGATTTTTAAAGATGATTACCCAGCCAGCGCTCCGAATTGCAAATTCGAGCCACCGTTGTTCCACCCGAACGTTTACCCATCCGGTAAGGTCGCTGTTGGACCCGGAGAAAGATTGGCATCCCGAATTATCAATCAAGTGCATTTTGCTAGAAATTCAGCATCTGCTCAACGAACCCAACATTCAAGATCCAGCTCAGGAAGAGGCGTACAGAATATACAGTGAAAACCGAGAGGAGTATGAGTTACATGTGCGTGCTCAGACCAGAACTATGTCATCTATTGAATAAATCGGGCGTAGAAAAATGCATTTTGTTGGAATGTAACCTTGTTTTTATTTTAAATGCTATCTGTAAGTGTAACATCTAAGGCAAGCAAAGTAGAATACATTCGGAGTGATTGGTTTCCAGTCCATTCGTTTACTTCTTAGACCTTATTTAGCGTCTGCCATATTGGTAAATTCCTGCTCGTATCGGAACCGGATGTTAGTCTTAGCTAAGAGGGCATAGGATGTATTGATAAACATTTTGTACGACTATTGCTGTCTTGGCGAATTTAAAACTTTGAGTCGGAATTGATAGTTTTAATAAGATTAATTGGAAAAGGTTTCTAAATGGCTTTTTAAATAAAAGATAAACATTGATGATTATATTCAAAAACGTTTGTGTTATTTTTGCCAAATCAAACAGTATTGATTATTACAAATCAGAACTCTATTTGCAAAGCGGGTTTTACCATTGCAACATTGATGAATGGTACAGGTGTTGAAAGCTTTGCTAATGCTAATTAGAATTGCTGGTAGGCTGGGGAATTAAACCAAACGCCATTAATGTTTACCAATCCAAAAACCATCACTAATCGAAAGAGCAACAATGTTTCGGTTTCATACTATTATCAAGCCGTAGCAAATCATTCGAACTTTTGGTCGAACGTCCTGTTGTATTCCCCCCCCTGGCGTTACACTGGCAAAATGCTCAGGCGATATTTTGGGCGTTCGGCAAATAGTTAGCATTTTCACACACCAAATAATTTGTTCATTTATGGGTTTTTTGGTACACACGGCACAAGCTATATACAATCACTGTTTGTTTGTTGTCTCGTTGCGCTTTTCCATTCCGGTTTGTCCCAGCGAGTGGTTGATTGAATTTTCCGCGGATGGCGCGTTCAGTTTTCTATAATTTTTGTATGTTGCCCAACGAGTAGAAGGACACATGCAATGCATTTGTGGTGCAAATTTGCAACGACACGTTGGTGCTAGGTTACTGCCCTAAGAGGGTGAAAGAGCAGGGGGTAGGATAAATATTGGTTTGGGCCGTTGATGGTGTGACCCGCGCTATTCGTTGTTCGTACGCGTCGATGAACAATGCGCTCGAATTATGCACCTAGAACAATCGAATCATAGACTACCTCCACGTTTTTGGTGACCCAACGTCATAAACGCTGGTGGTTCACCGTACAGGGTGGAAATGATTTTTCATCACCGGCGCCGGCACCGGTACGCCTGGGATGTTTGTAGCAAGTGGGGGTGTTAACATAAAATCAACATCCACCGCATGGTATCTGGATGGGTGCTGCTGCAACCTGCTGATTATTGATCNTCACCGTACAGGGTGGAAATGATTTTTCATCACCGGCGCCGGCACCGGTACGCCTGGGATGTTTGTAGCAAGTGGGGGTGTTAACATAAAATCAACATCCACCGCATGGTATCTGGATGGGTGCTGCTGCAACCTGCTGATTATTGATCTCGCCCTGCGAATATTTGACGAATGTTTGCTCGCATAATATTCTTTCTAATTAATTGACACAAGTAATGTGTGACTTTTGCAAACGAGTGGAGAATGGACCGCACCATATGACCGCAGTCTGGTGGTCTGGTGGAACGGAACGCGATGGAAGGGTTGGCAAGGATCAGTTATTTTAATGGACGTACTTCATCGGGGTCGAAATTACCTTTCTGATAGATTGATAACGAAATAGCGATACACCACCGGGCGCCGTACACACGTATGAATAAACAGATCAAACAGCTTGAACTTTTATCACGTTTCACTGTATTCAATTAGGTAGTTGCATGGGTTGATTGCATCGCACCTAACGCGTTACGCACAAATGCATTTAAAATGAATGATAAACAAAATAAAATTCAATATAATTGTAGCTAAAAAAACTTTCTTTGAATCTTTCCGTTTTGTTTCAGATAAATGTTTCTGTACACTGTCGTGCGGTCTTTGGCAAGATACTGTTGAAAAGGTAAATATTGGTTCTTAATTTGTTTTAGTTTCAAAATTGTTGGATAATATCCTTTGTTTTAGGTATGCCCAGATGTACAGGATTCGCAGACTTCGGTAATGCTTATTTTATTAGTGGATCACCTTTACTAACTTGGCGTGATAAACTGATGCAGAACAAAAGACGACATCCATCTTCTTATTCTGCAACGATTTCCGGAACACTTTTTGTTAATCATATCCATGTGAAGGAGAGAACAATTTCTTTCCACTAATCCGTTTATCTTCCTCAAGATTATTCTTTGAAAAATTCTTTGCTTCGATCTAAATTCTTTAATGCAAAAAAGCTTGGAAAGCAGTTTCCTAAGTATGTTCTTAGTAGCTGTTACAAATTAACCGGTAGCTTAATACTATTATGCTTCAAAACCCTTTCTTAGTTAATTAGCCAACCAACAGCTTTCTTATGCTATTTTCTCGCTTTTAGTAAATCCTAGCAAAAGCCCATGAAATGCCTACGTAATTATTTGCTCAACAAAGTACAATGATCGGTACAAAGTAATCCACCGAAGAGCTTTAGTTCTAGTGCCGGTCGTCAGAACAGCACAAAACGTAACAATACGCAAAACTTCATCCAGAAATTATTAATTGGCCTTTACGAGTTGTGCGCAATGAGTTTATTGGCTTATTTGTGAAAAGCTTCAACTTGCGAAAGTATTTATCGATTCTCGAGCGTCGCTTCAACAACCTCATACACCTAGGCACCAGGTTTGACCGCGACCGAGTGGGTTACGTGATTATTTTGTTGGAAAAAGAAATGGCCAAGAAAAGAAGAAAGTTACTGGGGAGAAGTACAGTATCGAGGCGAGAGTTTGAGATGCCACAGAAAGTTTGGTTCAAATTTGAAGTTATTAGTCGAGCCGGCCGGACCACGCAAGTTCACTAGCACAGGTGAGGGTGGCTTGTGTGTTGAGTTGTTTGTTGGTTTGTGCAATTGTTTAATAAGGGGTGGTTCTCAACTATAAATTGTGAATTTTTATTCCCCTTTGTCCCCCTTTCCTATCGTAACAAAACGTAGTGCTGGAAGCATCTCTCTTCTATTATTTGCGTAATAGTTTGGGGGTTTGTCCCCACCCGTCCTGTTACATAAAAGGACTTTTAACAGGATACACAGTGTGTTGAAAATTACATAGAAATTTTGCATCATCTTATGTATCTAAACAACTATTTGCTGAAATAAAAATTTACAATACGTTTGTTTACATTTCCAAAATTGAGAAACCGCGACCGTTCCGTGGTCTTCTAAATCTAAGATCTTCAACAAACGGCCACTTTAAAAATTCAAAACAAGAGAGCATCCATCAAAAGAGGTAACACTAACAGCACCTTGTACATCTCGATAAATACAAAATTATGAAAAATCCAAAATTTTAGTAATTCAGTCATCAATTTAACATATGTATATACATACGTCGATTTTATTAATGAAAATTATGATTGTACGTTAGTTTAACATCCACATCCTGACGTAAGTCAACCTGCAGTCGATTTACATATGTGGCGTTGCCGGTACGGGCACGACATCCATTGGCGGTGGTGGAACCGGATAAAACATCGGATGACCGGGATGTGGCTTACGGTGTACGTTCGGTGGCGGTGGTGGAATTATCATCGGTTCCAGCAGGAAGGAAAACTGTTTCGTGGTTTTGTTCCAGGTGTACGGTCCAGTTACCGTGCGGGTAGTTCGATCTTTGGTGCGTAAGCATACAAAACATACACGGATGCTGCCGCTGCGGTACAGAAACGTAGGGAAACGGTGAGCACTTTTTCGGAGAATCGATTTGCAAGGGCGATTTTTTCGGCTCGATGCCATGTTTTTCCAGTTGCATCATCCACGGTGTTTTCTGCGTTTCTTTCGCGGCAGGATTGGCCGGCTGCCTTTTGCATTGTGTATGTAGCAGGTGCTGCCTAATTGGATCCTTGTTCGGATCGATCGTTTCGAGCGCTAGCTGGCGCAATCGTTCACGCCGGTACCGGTAGCTCTCGCCTGCGCTTCGCGCCTGCGTTGGTTTTGTCTGCGCGTTGGTTTTGCCACCGGCACGATTTTGAGAATTCATGCTGCTGCAATATGGAGAAGAGGCTGTTTGTACACTGGGAAAAGGTATTTTACAGAGATTAACCTACCAGACGTTGTATTTATCCGAAAAAAAAACAGTAGAAATACTTCGTCAACATGCAACTAGTGCGTCCCTTGCAGACAAATGTGTTGACATTGATGACAGCGCTGACAGTTCGTGCTGTCGCCGCTGCCAGCGCCAATCGTAACAATGTGCACACCAGTGGAAGCGCTAGGGTAACAGCTGGTGAAAGAAGTAACCTCCTTCGTTGGATGCTCTCTTGGTGTTGAAAAATCATTTTTGATTTCGATTTTTACCGAGTGCTTGCGGCATAATCGAACGGCGTGTAAATGTTACCTCTTTTGTAGGATGCTCTCTTGTTGTTTCGAATGATGAAACTCCTGAGAAAGTTCCTTCAGGATTTTGTCGCAAAAACAACTGTTTTTTTTTTATTTAAAACAACAAGAGAGCATCCATTATAGGAGGTAACACTAACCACTGTTTGCCCGCTGAACGTTTCATATTGCGGTCCCTTTCCCACTTGTTGTCATTGATGGAGCATCTCGAATCACGATCAATGATACCACGAGTAAAAAGGATAGCTATACGATCAGTAGCATATCAGCTACAGCAGTGCTCCCCAACCTTTTTAGTACCGCGGACCACTTTTTGTTCGACATAAGTATATCGCGGCCCACATGTGCCGCCTATGAACGGACTCGTAATGTATGTAAGGCGATTTTTTAAATAAAACATTAGTAAAAATTATAATTGTCCACAATCTAACATATCGAGAAGCGTGGACCACAAGTGGTCCGCGGACCATAGGTTGGGGACCACTGAGCTACAGGATAAAAGTAACCTCCTCATTTGGATGCTCTCTTGGTGTTGAAACATCATTTTTGATTTCGGTTTTTATTGCCTGCGGTACAATCGTACTGCGGTGCATGATACCTCTTCTGGTGGATGCTCTCTTGTTTTGGTTATTAAAAGTGGCCGTCACGTGCTCATGATTTTGCGGCAGAAAACGGAGAGTTTTAGAGATCCAAAATGAGACCTGAATTAAGCAAAATAATTGTGTTATTGTCCATTCCAATGCGCAGAACCTAAAACAGATGAAGACGTGTAAATATTTCGGCATTTCTGTAACGCAAACAATTGACGAAAGAAATAAAACACAACTCCATTTTAATATTTTTGTAATTTAGTTTCATCCGAATTCGTATGCTTATATATTTCTTATTTGTCTATCTGTATATTATACTTCTTTTTACAAATTACATAACTCCCTTACATTCGCTTCATAACTATTCACAATAGTATAATGTTCTCAAACCGATTTCGATTTCCCTATCCATTTCCCTTCCCGGCCAACACGCGCCATTTTCCCACAGCGCCACAGCGTGTTGGCGGGAAAACAAAAAAAAATATTTCCTTTGATTTGTATGTGGGTGTTTGTGTTTTGTTTTTCTCTTCTGATTTGATCTCGAATAGATTTGGTTTTGCATTCTGTTTCTTTACAACTGTACTGTACGATTGCATCGGCACCTGCTGTCTAGTGGGACTGTCCCTAAAGGGTGCACATTATGTTTAGCTTTGTTTTAAGCATTTTTCACACGCAAAAACTTAGGAATTAGAGGACAAGGATGTTTGTTTGCTTTACTTCTCCCATTTGTTGCATCGCGTTAGCGGCAAAAAACATTGAACAATGAGTTTTGGTACATATTTATTTTTTTTTGTTCTGTTGCAATCATCAATGCTTCCTCGGGTAGGGGGTTGTGTTTTGTTTGTTTTCAGATTTGTATCAGTTATAAAGCAGTTAAATTCGGCTTACAGCATGATAACAAGCATTACTTACGTTGCTCGTACTGCTCAAGCAAGCAAGTGTAATGTGTGGAAGCTAATTTATAAATGAATTTTGAAAAGTGTAATGTTTAAAGATGTAAAAGAAAAGTAGAAGACAAAGAAAAAAAACCTAAAAAAAGTAGTTTAATCGGGATACGAAAGAGTGTTTAACAATACTGAACAGGTTTGGGGGAGGAAAATTTTATCAAACAATAAAATAAAAACCATTTTGTAGTTGCTTATACAAGTGTCAGACATACAAAGGGTGTACGCAAAGGAACTTTTTGCATCATACAATGCATTCAAAACGTAAAACTTGTCCCGCTTAAACATGTTTATAAATTTCTTCATTATCAAAGTTTTTTTTTTGTTGTGTTTTATGAATTTGTAACGAGCATTATTTTTGTACAGTTGCGGTATTTTTGTTCTCTTGTGTGTGTAAGTTACCATTTTATCCCGTTTTCTCCTTTTACTTTGTCCCATGACAAAACCTACGGATGCATTCAGTTGCATTGCTTTATGTTTAAGATACATACACATACATTTATACGAGAAGACAAAGGGACACGAAAGGAATGATGTGAATATGGGTCGATAAGCGATCGCGATGCGGTTTAACATGTAGCGCGGGATGAGTTGAATTGAATAACTACGCGATCGAANCTTACGGTGTACGCTCGGTGGCGGTGGTGGAATTATCATCGGTTCCAGCAGGAAGGAAAACTGTTTCGTGGTTTTGTTCCAGGTGTACGGTCCAGTTACCGTGCGGGTAGTTCGATCTTTGGTGCGTAAGCATACAAAACATACACGGATGCTGCCGCTGCGGTACAGAAACGTAGGGAAACGGTGAGCACTTTTTCGGAGAATCGATTTGCAAGGGCGATTTTTTCGGCTCGATGCCATGTTTTTCCAGTTGCATCATCCACGGTGTTTTCTGCGTTTCTTTCGCAGCAGGATTGGCCTGCAGCCTTTTGCATTGCGTATGTAGCAGGTGCTGCCTAATTGGATCCTTGTTCGGATCGATCGTTTCGAGCGCTAGCTGGCGCAATCGTTCACGCCGGTACCGGTAGCTCTCGCCTGCGCTTGGCGCCTTCGTTGGTTTTGTCTGCGCGTTGGTTTTGCCACCGGCACGATTTTGAGAATTCATGCTGCTGCAATATGGAGAAGAGGTTGTTTGTACACTGGGAAAAGGTATTTTACAGAGATTAACCTACCAGACGTTGTATTTATCCGAAAAAAAACAGTAGAAATACTTCGTCAACATGCAACTAGTGCGTCCCTTGCAGACAAATGTGTTGACATTGATGACAGCGCTGACAGTTCGTGCTGTCGCCGCTGCCAGCGCCAATCGTAATAATGTGCACACCAGTGGAAGCGCTAGGGTAACAGCTGGTGAAAGAAGTAACCTCCTTCGTTGGATGCTCTCTTGGTGTTGAAAAATCATTTTTGATTTCGGTTTTTACCGAGTGCTTGCGGCATAATCGAACGGCTTGTTAATGTTACCTCTTTTGTAGGATGCTCTCTTGTTGTTTCGGATAATGAAACTCCTGAGAAAGTTGCTTCAGGATTTTGTCGCAAAAACAACTGTTTTTTTTTAATTTGAAACAACAAGAGAGCATCCATTATAGGAGGTAACACTAACCACTGTTTGCCCGCTGAACGTTTCATATTGCGGTCCCTTTCCCACTTGTTGTCATTGATTGGTTTTTATTGCTTGCGGTACAATCGAACTGCGGTGCATGTTACCTCCTTTGATGGATGCTCTCTTGTTTTGATTATTAAAAGTGGCCGTCACGTGCTCATGATTTTGCGGCAGAAAACGGAGAGTTTTAGAGATCCAAAATGAGACCTGAATTAAGCAAAATAATTGTGTTATTGTCCATTCCAATGCGCAGAACCTAAAACAGATGAAGACGTGTAAATATTTCGGCATTTCTGTAACGCAAACAATTGACGAAAGAAATAAAACACAACTCCATTTTAATATTTTTGTAATTTAGTTTCATCCGAATTCGTATGCTTATATATTTCTTATTTGTCTATCTGTATATTATACTTCTTTTTACAAATTACATAACTCCCTTACATTCGCTTCATAACTATTCACAATAGTATAATGTTCTCAAACCGATTTCGATTTCCCTATCCATTTCCCTTCCCGGTCAACACGCGCCGTTTTCCCACAGCGCCACAGCGTGTTGGCGGGAAAACAAAAAAAAATATTTCCTTTGATTTGTATGTGGGTGTTTGTGTTTTGTTTTTCTCTTCTGATTTGATCTCGAATAGATTTGGTTTTGCATTCTGTTTCTTTACAACTGTACTGTACGATTGAATCGGCACCTGCTGTCTAGTGGGACTGTCCCTAAAGGGTGCACATTATGTTTAGCTTTGTTTTAAGCATTTTTCACACGCAAAAACTTAGGAATTAGAGGACAAGGATTTTTGTTTGCTTTACTTCTCCCATTTGTTGCATCACGTTAGCGGCAAAAAACATTGAACAATGAGTTTTGGTACATATTTTTTTTTTGTTCTGTTGCAATCATCAATGCTTCCTCGGGTAGGGGGTTGTGTTTTGTTTGTTTTCAGATTTGTATCAGTTATAAAGCAGTTAAATTCGGCTTACAGCATGATAACAAGCATTACTTACGTTGCTCGTACTGCTCAAGCAAGCAAGTGTAATGTGTGGAAGCTAATTTATAAATGAATTTTGAAAAGTGTAATGTTTAAAGATGTAAAAGAAAAGTAGAAGACAAAGAAAAAAACCTAAAAAAGTAGATTAATCGGGATACGAAAGAGTGTTTAACAATACTGAACAGGTTTGGGGGAGGAAAATGTTATCAAACAATAAAATAAAAACCATTTTGTAGTTGCTTATACAAGTGTCAGACATACAAAGGGTGTACGCAAAGGAACTTTTTGCATCATACAATGCATTCAAAAGGTAAAACTTGTCCCGCTTAAACATGTTTATAAATTTCTTCATTATCAAAGTTTTTTTTTGTTGTGTTTTATGAATTTGTAACGAGCATTATTTTTGTACAGTTGCGGTATTTTTTTTCTCTTGTGTGTGTATGTTACCAATTTTATCCCGTTTTCTCCTTTTACTTTGTCCCATGACAAAACCTACGGATGCATTCAGCTGCATTGCTTTATGTTTAAGATACATACACATATATTTATACGAGAAGACAAAGGGACACGAAAGGAATGATGTGAATATGGGTCGATAAGCGATCGCGATGCGGTTTAACATGTAGCGCGGGATGAGTTGAATTGAATAACTACGCGATCGAATGGATGTTTCTTTTTTGTTGCGGGTGTTTTTGTTTTAGACGAATGTAGGATTACAGGGTATTAAAGCAGAAGCGACACATTAAAGGGAGCGTGGACAGCTGTAGAAGCCTTCTTTCCGCCCAAATTCGCCCCTGGTTCAAACGTTCCGCCATCGAACAGGGGTGATGATGCTGAGCTTACTTTCAGTACGTATAGCTAGAGCTGGTCTCGTTAATAGTCTCGGTTTTGTTACTTGTGTACTTTTGATTAAATCGGCGTGTTGCCCTTTTGTGGGGAAGAGATATGCAATGACCAGGTGTGTGTGAGCTATTAGTACCTGCCCTCTAATCTAATGGTCGTTTCGTACGGTGGACAGTAAAGCAGTTTAGAAGCTTTTTGCTTTTTACAATCACTTGAGGAAAAGCTGCTCGTTTGGGTTTTTAGCCAGGAACTGTTGTTAGCTTTGATTTTTTGTTACCTGTTACGATCTGTATCTGTATCGAATTTAGTTTAAACTTTTTTTTTCGTGTGTGTTAATTATTCGCTTTTGCAAACACGTGGTTCAGCTTTTTTACTGTGTTTTAGTTTCGCTTAAATTTCCGCTTAGTGTTGTAACAGCAGCAGTTTTTTTTGTATCATTTCTGGAAGCATTGATTTTATATCATATGTTCAGCAAAAAACGGTATGTTCGGTTGTGTGCGTTGGTTTTTTTTGTAATGTTTCTTCTAGTTTTGTCTCCAATAGGTACAATCGCACTGTCTGTGTCACTTTTGTGCTCTCTCTCTGTGCAGTTTTGATTGAAATATGGCTCTACTACGCCGCCAAATGGCCATTATATGCTGGTCCGGTTTGCTTCCTTTACAACGGAAGCTTCCCAACAAACCACTGTCACCATATTTGCCATGGTGGTCCACCTTAAAATCTATGCTTTGTTTTATTTATAAGCAAAACAAAACTCAAAATAAAAGAAAGAACCCTCGTACATTATCGAGGTAATACTAAATGTAACGACAAAAACAAAACAAAAACAAAAAAACAGGAAAAGGTGGCATTTCGTGTACAAAGTCTTGAAATAATACATTTATAGAACAGCCTGTGGTTGGCAAACGTACCGAACCTCACCAAAACGCGAAAACAATTACTAAGTTCGGTTTTTACTAAGTGACACAAATTAAAGAAAAAAAAAACAATACACTCACACACGTACTAAAGAAACAAAAAAAAAAGACAATTAAAGAAGTTTAAACGGATTTCGAAAGTAACACGAAACACAAAAATTGATCACAATTCAGCTGACGGTTCACCGGGGGGGATTTTTTTTCCTGTGTGTGTGCAAGAAATGGCCAGTATGGTATCGTTTGCTCTTAGAATTGAGTGTGTTTAACGTATATAACGAAAAAACTATTATAAAAAAAATTGCTTTTTCCCCCCCGGGTCTCTCTTTTTGCTCACGTGTGTGCTGTGTGTTTTGGCGGTTCCGATCCGTTAAATAAATATTTCGTAATATTTAACACTAGCGATAACTAACGTAGGAATACGTATATTGTTTTGTATAACGTTAAGCTTAATGTAGCGTAGAGTTTACCATTCTACCAGTTGCGTACGATGCGAGCGCGCGTCCCCACCTAGTTTTATGCCTAATGCAGCCTTTCTAGCTTTTTTTTTCTTCTTCCCTTTTTACGTGAAAATATCATCATACATTTTGCATTTTCATCTTGCACGAGATCCAAAACCATCCATATTTGTGGATTCTTCGAATTCTCCTTTTAGCTTCGATTTTTTTGCGCCTCCACACAAGTGCCTGTTTCGCTTTGTTTCGCGTATCTTTCGCTTTTCTGCTCGTCTCTCGTCTTCTCATCGTTTATCGCTTATCGCTTTGCACAGCATGGTACTGCTGTAGTGCAAATGTTTCTTTTATTTTTTGCTTCACATTTTCAGAGTACTATCACAAATTATGGTTGTTTTGTTTGTTTTCTTTTTTTCTTCGTTTTCGTTCTCACGCTTTTGGAGCATTTCTGCTTTCATGTTTCGTTTGTTATATTAAATTATATGGATGGGAAGTAAATGTTTACTATTTATTTTCTTTTGTAATAGTAAAAAATTGTTGTATAGAATATGTTGGGAGAAATTTTAATAAGTTCGAAAGTATTATTTTAATATTGCTATAAGCAAAACTAGCTGGTCGTTCTTAATGAATGGAAAAAGGGTAAAAAAGACTCGGCAAATTTTGTGCATTAATAAGGGGAAAAAAGAAGTGAAAAACAAACTAAACATCGTCATTAGAAATTGTAAGTAAAATTTTAAAAAATTGTCGAGGAAAGTAATTTAAATTTGAAGTTAATGATAAACGAAAGAAAACAACAATCTGCTGCCTCATCGTTACATCGTGGCTTTTTCGTCCTGATAACACGCACAACAGCAACAACATCGAAACGTCTTAGGCCATACTGCTTGCTGCCGTTCCATTTGCTGGTGCTGTAACAGGAACCGTACTGGACACCCGGTTGTACGCACTTTTACGTTGCGGTATCTGGTTGCAGGTGAAAAGCATCTTTAGACCCTTCTTAAGACACTCGACGGTCACCATGCGAAACAGGATAATCGAGGCAGACAGTATAGCGAAAATGATGACCAAAAACCAGACAAAGTTTGGTAGTCTGTTGAACAATCCTTCATCTGCATCAAGTTCTCCCTTGCTGGCGATATCGTGCGTAGTAGCACCGTCCGCGGAAGTGAAGTTCGCTACCAGAGCGGTAGTTTCGGTCGTCTTATCGTCCGGTGTCGTTGGATCCGTTGTGTTCGCCGATGGTTGTACGCATCTACACAGGGCACAGGCACCGCGCCGTTCGTACCCGTTGCGGCACCGAAGTTCACAGTTGTGGTCCTCGCAGAAGATGGACTTTTCCGCATCGCACACCGGGCAGCAACGGTCCGGTAGCCTTATTTGGTGCTCACAGTTGAGCGGTTTGCAGGCCGGCATTTCGCATCTGGGCAGACCGGCTTCACACCTGCAGGTGGTGCAGGCAGTTTCCTGCCAGATTTCGTTGTCCTGGTAATAAGCCTGATGCTTCTTGGAGTGGCATTGATTCAGTGGTTCACACTGGTAGGATGGGCAACATTTGCCCGGTTGGCCCGTCTGCTCGTGGGGGTCGATGGTGAGCTTAAAGTTTGGCGGACAGCTCGGTAACTCCGGACATGGCTGACAGACGCATTTCGGACAGCACAGGTCCTGCAGGTGTGGCTCGCTTTCGCTGTAATCCATTGCCGCCTCCACCAGTTCGGTTGGGTCGATGTCACGCTTCAGCCGCCGCTGTGCCTGTAGATTGTTCGGGTAAAAGAACTGCAACGCGATCGGGATGATTTTGATCGGTCCATGGGCATGGTTGTTCATGGCGATCGCACGCTTTACTCGACCGGCCGCATCCGACGGGACGGTGGATGTTTCGCTGGGTTCTGTCTCATCCTCCTTAGCGTCATTTGTGTCGAGCGGGTTTACAAGGAAGCTATCCGATGGGCAGTCGCTGTAACACTGCACGTTCTGGCAACGCATTTCAAGATCTGTGGAGAAGAGAAACAGAGCAGGTAAAGGATGTCATTAAGAACATTGCTTGTATTAGACGTGTAACGTTTATCTTTCAAGAAAAATTTGTCTCGATCTTGCTGAGCGATCGTACGTCCGCTTTAGAGATGAGACAATCCGCGTGAGACAGTGAGTTGAAACGTTGTATTGAACGAGTTTCGTTCTCTCACAAGGAGGAGTTTTAGCGATTCTTTTTTCACTTACTCACTCATGAGTGTAGGCATGTTGCCGTGGTGGAGTTGCAAAAAGAGTAAATACGTGAGTTGAAACGAAAATGTGCGAGTGAGTTGAAACAAAAATGAGTTGAAACGAAACGTTTGATACACATGAGTTGAAAGGGAATACATGCGTACATACTCAAACTAGCCAAATGAATATACTGCTCACTCTGCCTAACTATCAAACCTGTATAAGCGAACAAGCGGGCTAGCAGGCGCTTCTGCTTAGGAAATTTTCAAGTTTTTAGATTTTTTTTTAAATTTTGTTATTATTTTTTATTCTTTTTTCATTTAAAGCATTATTTGAGTGAAAAAAATCTCATTGCAACCAATTGGCATTAAAATAAATCAATTTAAATTTTTTTGCAAAATTTCTCAAAAAAATGGCAAGGGGTACCCCTTAGGAAATTTTCGAGTTGAAAATATTTTTAAATTTTTTTTCTGATTTCTTATTCTTTTTTTAATTTAAAGCATTACTTAAGTGAAAAGAAACTTATTGCAACAAAATTCGCATTAAAATATAGCATATTTATAAATTTTGCTAAATTACTCAAAA
>CM028126.1:37174787-37194991 GCA_016254315.1 Anopheles parensis
TTTTTTTATTATTCTCCTCTCAACTTGATTCGATTCGGGCGCGAGTTACGGAGCCCGTGCGTGAAGCGGAATGTTTCGATTGTCTGTACGGTTGCATTTGCGAGCTTATAATAGGCTTATCTTATGGTCGATCACATAAAAGTACGTGCGTGTGACACGCGAACGTTCGTTTTTGACGCTTACTTTTTTTTGTGTCGGTGTGTTCAGAGCTTCAGTTTTAAGCGTTTCGCTGCTGTGAGTGTTCTATGTTTTCTAAATGTTGCGATAAAGCCTGGAGACCGGAATGGTGGAATGGAGTGTTTTCTTAAAGTGGAACGATCTTTTGAAGCGGATCGTATAAGATCTTGAAAGATCTTACTATTTATAATTCGAAATAATACAGCGCTATACTTAATTGGGAAGATATTTGTTTGAAAAACTAAAAAAATAAACCAAAACAATTAATTATGGAAAAACAAGATAAGAAAGCATATTTTTGCTTGTTAACAACGGCAAATCCATATCAACACTTACGTGTACCACGTAGCAGAATAGTCAGTCCTTGCTACGGGGAGACGGTCTGGTTGGGATTTCATATCCAGTCCTAGAGTGTGGCCTGGCGCCGTTTATCACATGCGCCACCGTGCTGGTCCTATATTTATGCTTTAATACGTTATGGATATATTTATACAATTTCCATCAAATCTGTTCCGGACTTTTGTTACATGCTACCGATCATTGTATGTTGAATTTGACGGATGTTTCTTTCATCCCTTTTTTCCCTGGTCTTCCATTCGTGTAGAGGTTTCAAGCCCTCTTTTTATGCCTGTGGTCAACACGATGAATTTTAAATGCATCAACCGTGTTAGCATAATTTTCTAGAACAACGGTTACCCATTTACCCGGTGAATTGGTTGGTGTGAGAATCGATTTTTCATACGCAACGTGCATGTCCCGCATGCTTTATTGATGTCACCAGCCGATCGATATCGACATCGGGTTGTCATATCGGCCGGCGCGTGATTGGGAAGGGTTGTGAGTTGTGGTAATTCCTGTTCGTGTTTTTTCTGTAGTAGTTGCCTATCGGGGGAGATTTTTTATTTTTGTTTTGAAAAATTTACGCAACGATGACTGCAGGCCAGAACCCCGAGCCTGCACGATTCCCATTCTGATCCATGTCAGCATAAATGTCGAAATGAAGAATATAAAAGGATAACAACAAGCAGCAGCAAAAAAAAGAACGAAATAAATTTTATTCGTTTCGATTGGTCNACGATGAAAACACTTACTTCTTCAATATCTAATAAGTATGTTCAATAATACATAAACACATTTTATTCTTAGAAATCTTTTGCATTCCTACCTGGAATTTCTTGAAGACTTCTAAACTGATTAACTTCAAAATTTTTTCAATTTCATTTAAATTATGCTCGACATCATCTTATATTTTTATTATATCTTTAGTATACTAACAAAATAATGTCAAAAATTCAATCAAATATATATTTCTTCAACATTTTATTTTCACAATTTTGTCAATAGTTGAAATATTCCAAATCCACCATGTCAAGCAATAGAATACCACATCTTCACAGCAATTTTTTAAATATTGGTTTTTGATTACATTTTCTTCCGAATATCTGAGCGTATAGTTAATCCCTTTAATGCTAATCAACGCTTAATTTATTGACTCATAATATATGATTTTTATTTGATACAGTTTCCTTTCCACCGTACGATCGTTAGATCGCCCCAAAGTAATCGCTAGCAAAACAGCCAGTACATAATGGAACCGAAGGCATAAATTAGATAACGCTGTGTTTGACCTTCAAAAAAAAAAAACCATGGAAAGTTTTTGGGCCGGGAGTATAACGTCAATATGTGTCGAGGTAGGTCGTCGTTGTGTTGCTCCCACCAATCCCACCAAAACGATAACGTGAAATAGGTTAAGGTCTAGGGCCTCAGTAAGTGCAATGTATGTAACCATAACACGGTGGTGACGGTTCTGTCAGTTATGGATTAAGGCGTATAAAGTTCTAAATCGAAGCATATTAACGCACACCTCTTCAGTTGAAGGTTGTTTCGGTAGAACTTTTTAGTTGGTATAAGTTTTTCTTTTCGTGAGACCTAAACTGATGTTCTTTATCGCTTCTTGTATCGTGTACAACAAGTGTGGCACTTTGGAACCACGTTTGATTAGAGTTGTTCTCGCTTTTTTTCTTGTGTGTGTGTGTAACACCTGCTGTTCCGGGTGATATTTTCTAGCTGACATTAATAGGATTGGGTGAGTTGGAAGTTGATAGAAACGAGGGAAGAAAAAAAAAGCTACTACTTGCCACTTTTGATTAGTAGTACAACGTTGTAGACAGGACCATGAAACACCGTCAAAGTTTTTGGGACTCGTGTCTATAAACACATTAAAGCCACGTTAGCGGAACCATGTACAGAGAAGTTTCATTTTCACCACGAACTTTCAACCAAACGGCCGTGTCGTCGTGCCGTTTCCCCCCTTCGTTTTCGTTGGCATCACAACCAGCAAAACATGATGGACAGCAAGATGGTAAGAACTTTTCGGCTTGCCGAAAGTACATTGCCCGCCCCGTTAATTCAAAGGCTTGTCAAGTGGTGTCGGTCGTCGGTTTCGTTATTGTTCGAAGCGATGTCATCATAAATTATTTATCATTTCCCGCTGGAACGCCTTTTATTAGGAAAAAGGGTTTTTTGGGGTGTATGTGTGTGTGTATTGGGTAGGTGGAAGCTTTTCCGGATACTCGACAGAATAGAAAATTGGAGACACCGGTGTAGTGCCTGGCATTGACGGGTGTCGTCAACGGCTCAACAAAGCATAATGTCTTCCCAAAATACATTTTGACGGTTTCACCCGGATGGCTTCTCATTTGTCGCGTGAAATATTCATGCACCCCCGGTTGGGAAGAACTCATTTTCCTGTTGTTTTTTTTTGTGTCGCTGTTTGTAAGCACCTTTTGATCCCGCGAAGTGCGTCGTCCTAGTGCAAATCAGCGTCAGGTGATGGAGTGAGATTTATTCGTTCACTTTTGTGTTCAGTTGTTCGTTTGGATTGGGCACTGTTAATTTCATCTGGAGCGTTTTTCCACGAAATGGCTTTCCATGTGTGCGTAGCTTTTTTTTTTGCTTATCCTGTCACATCCTTTTAACACCCGGCAGCCATCGATCAGCAACATTTGCTTGATTTGGTTTTTGTATTTTCTGTTTTGCGTCATGAATGTTTGACGTTTCCATTTCATAGACATAAGCCTAGAGCGGGTGTGGGTTTTTTTTCGATTCGCAATTCAAATGATTGTTTGTGATGCTGTTCGTGTTTTGCTGCATGAGTTACCGATCGAATGATTTATGTTTTAAAAATACTCCTTATCTCCTTATCATCACATTTATTCTGCTTTTTTCCGCCCTCCCCACAACATGAACATAGACTTCATTTGTTTGACAGTTCGTCAAACAGGTCTTGATGAAAAGTATAATCGATTATTGAACATGAGCGCGTTTACAGCACATTTTCCCACAANTACTCCTTATCTGTCTCATCACATTTATTCTGCTTTTTTCCGCCCTCCCCACAACATGAACATAGACTTCATTTGTTTGACAGTTCGTCAAACAGGTCTTGATGAAAAGTATAATCGATTATTGAACATGAGCGCGTTTACAGCACATTTTCCCACAAGGAACGATACAAAATGGAGTATGTATTTTTATATATATTTCTCAAAAAAAATCTAAAAAAAAGAAATAAAAACAAGTTGCAAGCGCAAATGAAGAAAAAAACGCCACAAAATGGAATTTAGCAGAATGATTAATCGACAAATTGACGGAACTTGAATCCTCATCTGCCTAGACCAAAAAAAAACATATAGCAATCAAAACGGGAGAAAAAAAACAAAACAAAATTACACACGAAAAAAAGAAGGAAACTTGTGGCCTAACAGAAACTGCAACAGATTGGCATCCAGGCAGACGAAAGACAGATTTCGTTCACATTCCGGAACGCGCGGAACCGTTAAAAGTGCTAAAAATAGAGCCAATTAATCATCCGCCGCCGCCGTACGTTGAGGCGGATTTGAAGTGGAATGATGAAGGGACACGTGGTAGGGAAGCAGGGGGGAATTTAATGTTTTGTCAGCTTAATGCGTAAGGCGCCACCGAGGGAGGGAGCATTCATTCATGAAGAGAGAAGTTTTTTTTTGGCATTTCGTTTTGGAAAGAAAAATCGATTATGGAAAAAAACTGTTCAATGAGCTTTTTAAAAACGTTTTTTTCCCTTTTTTTGTTCCTCCGTTGCATGTAAATAAACACCAGCCAAACTCGGTTCGAAGGTGGGATATGAATCTTCATCCACACTTCTTCCATTTCGAGCATTGAGCTCATTGATGGGTTTTGGGTTGAAATTTATCCACTGCTTTGGCCAGTACGTACCAGAGAAAAGAATTATAGTGGCGATATGCTCGAGAAACTCGCAAAGCATCTTATCGCGTGATTCATTGATCTATTCCACTAATCGTCCGGATGTTTATTTTGCTTGGCCGTGCACTAGACGATGTTTGCTGACTAATAGCCTGGTATGAATGGATGCGATTGTTTTTTTGTGGTCGACTCTTGTTTTGATTCCCATTTAGTGGCTAATGTGGTTGTTATTTTAAAGGGTAGACGAAAGACCACCGTTAAGCTACATTCCTCACGATTCCGCACTCGGAAGTTGAGTGTGAGTAATCGTGGAATTCAACGAAAGTATTCGCCACCATGAAAAGCAGTACATGCTCGATTGTTGTCATTCCAATGTGATGAGACATTGGTAAATTGGGTTCTATTCCACCAGATGCTTGATGCGGCTTGATTGTCTCATCGTTCGTTAGACGAACTGTTGCTCTATGCTTAAGAACACATGCCCAAATCTGCCGTTCGATCCGGTCAATGGATATGAGCCTCTATCTGTTAATCGTTTGCAGAGCTAGATATGATATTGTCATTTCATTTCTTCATATTTCCCAAAGGGACTCTACACCCTTGGGCTGGAAGAGATTGTTATCCTTTTGGTCCAAGTTTCTTGATTCAGCCCACTTCATTTCGACACAAAAGGGCACCAAGGAAACAGAAAACCCCTAGGAAAGTGATCAAAAGATGGATGACAGACGTCCGTGTGTTTGGCATGGAAACCTCAATTTACCGCAAATATGTGCGCTCTTGTTGTAGTTGCCTGCCTGCCTTCCAGCCCCGGGAACTCCCCGACAGTTCAGCAAACGAGAACCGGCGGTATCACTCGGCGGTGACATTGACACATGGCCAATATTTGATTCAGATCTTTGGTTTTCCTGATTAATTTGCTTAGCACCAGGGACACGGGCAAATGAATGGCTCCCGGTGCGGGGGTTACGGATCGTCTTACGTCTTACGTCTTACGTCTAGGACTAAAAACCACCTCAACAAAAGGAGAATGACGAGTGGTTTGTGTGTCTTGGACGAGTGGCGTGGGAATATTGGAAGGAAAAACTCGTACCGAACGGAAGAATTTGTCTTCATGGGTAGCAAAAAAAAGGGATAACAGAAAAGCCAACACAATGAATAGCTTTTAATCACTCGAAGGTGAGGTGAGGTGAGGATGATAGGTACTGGACATTGAATTTCTCGTACGGATTTTGTGGCAACCCTTTGCGGTACAATCCGGAGTTGTGAAACCTTCATCAAATATAATGTGCGCCTGGGGCGGGTTAAAACGATTGACTATCCGGCTCTCGACAAGACAGAGTACAATCCATTACCGGAATACCGGATAATGGTTACATCAAAGATCAATTAAATTTAAAACAAGGATTACCTTTACTCTAGAAGCAATTTAAGATCCAACAAACTCTGTGTGGGGCTTTACTTTTTCTACACCTCTCCATGAGTTGGTTTTAAATTTAGATAAGCGTTTAATTAGCGTTGAGCGACTTTTAATTCCTTTCCCAGCAAAGTATTTCCGTGCAAACTGGCACGTTTCGTGTCTATCCTTGGTGGAAGATATTTCCTTTCGGAATTTCCCGTTCAATGTGAACAATTCCGCTGCCGGAAGCGAAAGAATGGTGCAAGGAAATCGCTTCGTTTCGGAATTTTATATCTGCTTCTTATTGGTTTAGTATTATTTTTTGGACTAAAGCAATGCACTTTTCGAAGAATGATATCCTCGTTCCCCATCACATTGCTAACAACCGTAAAGAATTCTTGGACAAAAAGAAAAGAGCAACGATTATACTAATTTGTACGTTAGTGCGCATTAAGACATCAGGTACAGAATTGTTAAACAATTGTCTCAATTATTTGCTCCATAAAGCGGAGCATTGACTGGATCTAATTGGAACGGTCCGTTTTGTTTCTCAATCAAAATCCAATTCCCATGGGGATGTGTAACACCCGAGATGTAATTAAGTATATTTTAGGTGTACACCCCATAGTGAACAATTTGAGTACGTACGCATCTCGCATAACTTCATCTCGACCAGTTACGAAAAAGGACACCGCTGGTAATTTTAAATTAAATTATTAACATTGTTAAGGGCGACCTTCGGTAGTGAGCGGCAGTTTCAAAAGTGGCGGCACCACTAAAAGCGATATCGATTAATCGAGTAACGTGGAGAACTGGATGGTAATGGAGAAGATGGAGAATAAAAAAAAACATATACAGAGCAACCCATTGAATCGTTTGACACGCGTGACCACCGTGCAGCCGTAACTAGCACTGTTCATGCGTAAAGGAGCGTTTATTATGATACCACCCGCGATGCGTGACACAAATATGGGCTAATGTAAATTCATTGATGAATGCCTTTCGATGGACCGTGCGTCCCGGTGTCTCGGCTCCCCATTCCAACCACGGTTAAGGGAAGTCTCCGCCACATTGGTGAACTGTCACGATTTGGAATTAACTTTAGTGCGATGTTCACGGCATGGGGTCGTCATTTATCTCTTACTACACCGGTCCGGTTAATCCGTGTGGATTGGATCATTTTCTACCCGGTCCGGGTCGAAGACATTCATCGTGCAGCGTACCCGTGCCTCGGACTCACAAACTTGACGCTCCAGGTCAAAGTAAAGACCCAGCGGGCAGCTACCTTCAATCAGCAGCCCCTGCCAGCAGTTGAGATACTTCTGACAGTCGGTCGGATGGGGTAGAAAGATACCGGAACTGTTCGGATCGGAGCAGTCCAGATCCTGGAACTGGGCGATGACCAGCGTGCAGGATGCAAACAGCAACACCAGAACTCGCGCGATACCTCGTGGACGTAGTGTGGTGAACTTCATGGTGGAACTTTGAAAGTTAAACTACTGCTGGTTGCTCCGTTGCTAACTTTAAAGAGCTCATTTGAATGTCCAATGTACGGCTAATCAACAATTCCCGCGATAAGCCGTGATAAGATACCTTTATTGAACGATTCATTCAGTTGGTATGATTGATAAAAAGGGTAGTGTGATTCAAGCATGCTTCAAACTGCTCGGCGAAGTTTCACAACAAGTGTAATCAGACACTCATTCATCACTTTTTTTTGTGTGTTGCACTGATGCATCAACAAGTTCATTATCTTTCGCAAACCAGCCTCTTTCCCCAAGTGATTTTCCGGTGATAATAAAAAGTATTTCTACAATGGACTTACATCTTTTGATTTCTCTCTAGAAAACAAATGAATAAGAAGTTGAAAAGGAAATTAGATAAAGCAACCTCGAAATGTTTCGATCCGGAAAAGAGTTCCGGTAGAAGACAATGTATCCTGAAGTCATAATTTCTCGAAAATAAAAAATAAAGAAATCCTATCTTCCACATCCTGCTGCTGTGGTTAAGCAATTCTCTTCAGCATGGGTGAGTTTTCGTTCCAAAACAACAAATAATAGCTTGATGTTGTTGCCCCTCGAGTATATTATCATCTTGTTTGTTTTTTTGTAGCAAAAGAAACTGTTGCACTGTTTGGAAGTTAGTTTCTTTCGGAGTGGGAAGTTTTACAGGGAAACTTTTCTCCTTACGATAAGCGAAAAGTAAGGAAAACTTTGGGGTCACTACGTTTTTGCTGTTTTGCCTTTCGTTTCCTTTGAGATTTTCAACATTGTTGACCTCATGCTCGTAGAGTACCCACGAGTAAGTTAGTCCATAAATATGCTATCGTTCTACTATTGAAGCTCCACTATGGATCAATAGATATGAAAAATGCAGATTAAATATTGATTCGTTATGGAGTGTGAGGGAATAAAGTATGAGCAAAAGTCTATTGTTTGCTGCAAGTTTCGATGCACTTGGCGATAAAGAAATTGCTTTGTTGTGAGGAATTGTTGAAAAGTCTCAAAATGGAGAAGACTTACTACTTTAAACCATTGTTTAAATTATTAACAAACTTTAAGAATAACTAAAGCTTTCATAAAACTTTGATTCCTTTTAAGGATTGCACATGTGCAGTATGTTACACCATGCGTTCGCTTTTCTCAACGCTTTCCTCAATCCGTACCATTGCGTAAAGACATTTCCACGCTTCAATTCAAGTGGAACTAAAAGACAAGCTCCGTGCATTACACGCTCCATTTCTGGTGCTTTTCTTCGTGTGTTCAGAAGCGTACAGCTACAAAGGACAATACAATCCGGGAGGTGTATCGTTGGGAAAATTTTGCTCTCAATTGCAACTGCCTGCTGCACGTTTGCTGATGCGCTTACTTTTTCCCGATTTTGTTTGTCTTGTGTGCCCCGCTAACCTGGGCACAGTTGACTTACAATAAAGCAACACAACATTGTTACACAACAGGGAGGTGTTTTCCTCCCACTGCGACGATCGTTGTGTCGATCTGTGAGTGCATCTTGGCGACCGGAATGTTCGTGGAAGACACAACCGAGATGCTTTTTCCGGTTTGAAGGATGCGCTTTCCTTATGGTGTAGATATGGCACAGGAAGACAGTTACTGAGAAATTTTCCATCTGTGCCGCACCACTTTAGGCGAGATTGTTTTCCTATTGTAAGTTGATGGAGTGCTACAAACAATTGTTTTTTCCGGTACGGCAGATGGAAAGAAGCGCCGTTAAATGAAGCGATTTTGAACCCCGTTTGAAGAATGATAAAACGACATCAAACCACCAGAATTATACGTAAGTCTTGGCTACCTTTGTATCATCCATAAAAAAGCTAAAAAGGACGAAAGGTGAAACATTCTCTTTTTGGAGGGAGAAGAAAACGCTTTCCGTTTCCTGGCACAAATTGTATGAGCTTTTCTGCTATGTTTATTGTATGAATTTCCATGTAAGAGGTGCATTGTTATCGCAAGATATTGCTTTGACATTTGAGTTCAGTCAAATGGAAAGACATATTACTTCTAGCTGTTTACTCTTTTTGAATCGTTTTCAGCACAAGCTAAGAAGGGATATATTTTCCTTTCAAAAAATAATATGTGATTAATATATTATCATTTATAAATACATATCATATAATCATATAAGTAATATATGATTGATTGTGAAGGAAAAGTAAAGCTTTTCCATCAAACTTCTTATGAATAATACTTAGAGTTTTTTTTCATCAGATGAAATGCTGCCAGATTTCGGAAACGCCTAAATGTATGCAACAAAGGAGACTCGATTTAAAAGGATCGCTAACAGCCACTGTTTTGACTTGATAAAACCATATTGTTCACTTCCAAATTTATTTACAAAAACCCCAGTGAGACACTGGTTAAAAAAACGTCCACAAGTAAGTTATTAAGCTCGTGAACCAGATAAAACCCATAACCGAAGTCCTATACACTAAACAGGGTTAACCTCTGGTTACGAGGTGCGATAAATGCTGGCAGCACTGCAAAATAAATATCGTTCCAGCTGACAGTGCTAAGCTAAGCCCGAATGAGAAAGGCGAAATTTATTTCATCATTATGGTCAACCGAAGTATCTGGCATTTTTCTCTTGGAAACCGAAACCGTTCCGTAGTTTTTCCATCGATCGTCACCCCGGCCAAGCACTGCAGCAGTGTCGTTAAATCGTACGCCACACCGCACCAGATCCCCGTTGCCGGGCGGCCATTGCTGCCTTGTTTCGTTCTAGTGCAAATATTTTCGAGTCTCCGAGAAAAAAAGAATAAACAACAGCTTACAAAAATCCAGCCACAAACCATTCTTCCCGAAGGTCGCTACAGGAAATGGGAAAAACGGAAAAACGAAACACATTTTCACACACTCGTTTTGGTGCCTGGTGCTTGGATACCTTAAGGACGCTATTTATGCGCTCCGTCCTCTTATACCGTATGTTTGAGGAAGGCGTATGGATGTTTGGTAGTAAATTGGTGGATTTTGGATGCTGGATGTTAGTTATCTTGCATTTTGCAACGGCCTTTACCGTGTGGTGTTATGGGACGATGGACAGTAAGGTATCGGTGTCTAGTTGCATATATTCCTGGAGAAAACCTATAACCTACCAAGGAGTGGGTGGCACACGAATCGATAAGCTTATTTAAGTGACTTTCTCCAGCATCGTGTGGTTTTCGCACGAATCTTCCGGGCCGGGGTGGGAGGGTTTACGATTTCGCACCTCGATTTGGAAATTGATGAGACCCCATATGAGGTTGGGAGGATGTAGTATGTCGTCCCACATTAAGCATCTGCGTTTCCCAAACAGTTCCCAGAATTGGTTCGTTGTTTCCCGATTTTCGAGTGGATGAATCCAAGTCCACCGTTCTGCTGTGAGGGAGTTTCAAATTGAACCATTAATATTACAGCACGGCCCAATGGTGGCCCCCATCTTCATCGCGCCTCCATTGTGGTCGATCCTCATCCCTTTGCTTTGTGACGCGTTTTTAACATCCCGATAGTGAAGGTTGTCCAGCTCATCGCATAAATTACGTAGTCAGTCAGTGAAATGATATGCGAAAGGCTTTCAGGCTCAGGCTTGGAGCTTCACATTAGAATGTGCGACGAACGACAGACGTTAAGCGACTCCCACCAAAGACCTGGCTTATATTGGAGGATACACACCGCAACGTCTCTCTCTCTCGTCTCTTCGACCGTGAAATGCAAACGGATGTCAAGTGCGGGTCTGTGCGTACGATAAACAAAGCCACATGTGTGTGGCTCCTCACCGCATGCGGAGTAAACTTCAGTGCGATCGCGTGGTTTTGTGTGCGGGTTGAGTTCTCAACAAACCCCCACCCCCCCAACCCCACCAACTGGGAACTCCGGTTGTGTTGGTTTCCAAATCGCACGAGGAATGGACTGGCACAGCACCAGGTTCAAGCGCCAGTAATTAATTAAGATATTGTGTCAAATATTTCATTCGAGTCGATAAATTTTCGGAAGCCATGTTGCGGACCAGTACCGTCAGTATGTTAGCGCGTGTGCCCGCTAGAAGTGGTCACTTGACACCTGCGTCTGCGAACCAGCCAAAAACATTCATCCTGCCCAACCTCTTGCGGCACCTCCAACTACGGCTCAACGGTAGAAGATAATTGGGCGCGTAGCGTTGTTTAAGATTTATCGCACAATCAACTCCGCAGGAGGGCCTTCCAACACGGTTGCCCACGGATCCGTTCCGTGTGATCTGTTTAAAGTTTTTTTTGTTCAATATTACGGAGATTGGGGCTGATGCGCGTGGGTCATGTTGACAAATGTAATAAAAAAAAGAAAATAAATAAAGTGTGTGTGTGGATCGAAATAAAAAGCTGCTAACCTGCACTGGAACGCCACCACCATACCGGTTGATCGGTATCGAAATTGAGTTGAAACGAAGAACGGACGGAGTGGGAATTCCCTGGGAGCTATATCTACATACATCTTCTCCAAAGCAAAACAAACACCATAAATGGAGCTGATAGATAATTAGTGTCATGTTTAAGGGAGGGGGGGGGGGGCATACACGATGTGGGAGTATTTGTTGGGTTGATGTTAAGCGGGAAGAAAACGGCAAAGAAAGAATATATGATCCACCCCCGGCGGTGGGAGAGGAAACGGGAACGACTGGTCCCTGTGGAGAGTTGTGTCGACTGAAGCTGAGGTTTATGTTAATGTTCCAATGTTTTTGTTTGCCTTTTTTGGTTGGATTGAGACGTGTTGTAATGGATCACGTGAAACGGAGGACCCTATATGGTATCGGGGTATCAGGGTAAGTTATGTGATTTATATTCTGTTCGCTAAGCTACGCATACTCAAGGGTCGATTGGGAATTTAGATGATATAAGTCACCTAAAGCTTCATTGTGTAAACAATCTCAATACATGATAAAGGTGTTTTCAATTTTAGGGATTAAAAAAATGCTCTAAAAAAATACAAAAAAGGAAGAAGCGCCCAAGGTAGGTAGTCCAAGATTCCTAACATCGCCTCCTCAAGTTACACACGCCATCTTCTTTTTTCGCACCTTCTTTTTTTAATGGATCAAATTTTTTATCGTTCTTTTTTTAATATCATCCCAGCAAGGGGTTCACATTTTGCGTGAATTATGAATTCTCAATCGCTTTACAATATTGCAACATCCGCACACAACTTCCAGGCACGGTGAACGCATGTGGTGCGAACATGTGTTTATTTATGAATAAATTTGACACCGAACCGGAAACGGCACAGCATAACAATAGACAACAGAAAGCTGCACCTGATACGCTTTTTTTGGGAGAGTGTTTTTTTATTTGTTAAAGGAAGCGATTTTTCATTGCTCAATTTATGGGGTGGAAAAAAAAACATTCCCTGCCAAATATCAACCAGAGGATTTCTGTGTGTGTGTGTGGTTGATCATTTTGAGGAACATTTGTGGTGATTTATACTTCCAACGGTAAGCTTTTAACGATCACTTCTCAGTGGGTGTGTGCTTTGGTGCGTTATTGCTGTTTAAGTTTGTAGCCGACAAATTATTGCGAACAAAATTTGTTATTTAAGAAAAAAAAACCCTGTTCTATCATGCGATCATTCATAGCGAATGATTTAGTTTGGAATCGTTTTGTAAAATGCGGCAAAAAAAAATGCAAAAACTATAATAGCATTTTAGTCTGTTCCATGATTGCATCCTTATGGGTGAAGTGTTTGCAATAAAAAACAGCGGAAAATGCATGCACACAAGTTTTCCACCTGTTAGGTTTATCGGCCGCTCGGCGGACCTGAAGCACTTTTACGCTGGTGAAGGTGAAGAAGACGAACTAATAAATAAATATCAACGCAAACGTTACGTGTGCACTGTTGTGTGCTTCGTCGTGAGGCAAAGGCGTAAAATTTCCCATTTGCTGTACGTATGGCACGTTGTCGTCTCGCAATCCGGTCACGTCTTGCTTTCACCGAGTGACGGGTCCTTTTTGACGTGGAATGCAAAAAAAATGCGAAGAAGCATATCTTACGTCTTGGGAAGGCATCTGCCGGTGTACCACTTCCATTGGCAAATGTACCACTACTGGCAGCAACTAATGGTAACGTTTGTAGACCGTGTTACGATTTTGCTTGCAGCGGTTTTCGTTTTTCGTTTTTTTTGGGGAAGAAAAAGAACGTCTTTTTCTACTCTAGTGCAACTGCCGGTGTAGCGTGGATAGTGATGGTTCTAAATTTTGATGCAAGAGCAAAATGATAAAAAAGGGAAAGAATAACAAAAAAAAATCTTGAAAAATACTAAAAGTCCTTGCTACAGTTCGTAACATAAATATAAGGTAACTTGTTTTTGTTTTTGTATAAAACATATTGAAGAAAAAGATAAACGAACTTATCTTAAAGATCATAAAGATAAAAACTTAAAAAAAACCTAAAGATAAACGAACAAACATTACGAACTAACAGAATAAGAGAAGTACATTTCTTACGCAAATTACTGTAATAAATATTTTTTCCAAAGTTCTAAAATTCCAAAAAAAAATTCAAAGTAACGAAAACTAGTTCATACATCTCGAATAACACATACAAAATGTATGGAAACGAAAACCAATGCAGAGACAAAATCGATTCAATTGCAGCATGAGCTTCGAAAAACCCAAGGTAAATATGTTCTAAAAATCTATCATGATGAAAAATGTAAATCAATATCGATAATGTTTTTAAACAAATATCTATCTAATTTTGAATAAAAACTCTACAGAAGTAACTATAAATCCGCTTGCAAAATAATTTCATCACACTAACCACCTTTCCAGGCTTTAATAAATGGCTTTAAACTTATGTTAAGAACTGTAAAACCCATCTGCTATCAGTACCACTTTTCGGTGACGCTTTTCATACTCTCTTTGTGCTTTCAACGCCGATACGGGAACCACTAGAGTTTGGCTTTCGTGTTTTCCCCCTAAGGGGTAATATCCTTTTTTCCTATGTATGTGTGTGTGTGTGTGGGTGGGTGGGTAAATATTTACGAAGCAACCAGAATTTATGACCTGCCGATGGGAACTAGCTTCCGGTTTTGGAACGCGCTGATCGGTGAAATCGAAATCTTATTATCAATTCCAACCAACCACGAAGGAAAGGGGGGCGGACTTGGTGAATTTTGGTGTGGTGAACAAAATTACAAGTAGCATGGAAATAAGCAGCAGAAGACGGGATCAAATGAAGAAAAGAAAACCAAATTCCCACAGCACATAAATGCCAGGCAGTGTGGTTTATTTTATATTGGACCACATTGTCTTTTTTGTAGGTGTCGTTCTTCTTCAATTATTCAGTTTACTTAGCAAAAAAACAGTAAGAAAAAAGGAGTAAGAACAGTAAAACGATTTATGATTCGGCACGAGTTTCTGTGTGCGTGTGTGTCTTGTCGGCCATTCTACCACCATTACACTCAGAGCATGTAATTTTAGTGTGTCGCAAGGGCGGACATTGTGCATATAAAATTTAATTTACAAGCTATACAATAAAACCCGAAAGCACACAGCAAGCAGCACAATTTTTGAGATGTACCGCACTGAAAGGAAAAGCATCCATTCCTCTCATATGCCTCCTACTACAAGCATAAGGATGTAGGGTGTCCTGGTTTGTGTTTTTTTAATTCTTCTCATTCCGATGTTGGTTCGGGTCATTTAGCTTTCAGTTGAGTGGTGTCGTCTGCATCGTTGCGTGTAGCCAACCAGGTCAGAAGAAGCATAAAGTTCGGACTGTTTGCAAGGGAGGAACAAAACGGGAGGATGGGGAGGGGGGGGGGGATTGTGGTAGGTGACATAAATTTTGCATTAAAAACTTCACCATTAATTTATGCCACATACGATTGCGTGTGCCTTTCCACAATTTTTGGTGTGGAGAAGGGTATGGAGAAGGTGTTCGATTTTGTGGGTGGATGTTGCAGAAATTATCTTCTCCCTTTTACCCTCTCTCCCCCCCACCAACTTCTCCATTCCCGGATATAATTTGCATCCTCGAAGCCTCACTTTGTTCGAACCTCTCATCCCATTTTTGTTTTGGGAAACATGGTGCAACAACATGCGATACGGCGGATCGGCGGTATCTTCCATATCCATCCGGTGTGTTGGACATCGGCAAGGGCAAGAGGTGTGGATGTGTATGTTTTCGATGTTTTTACACTCCAGTACAAATTGATAGTAGGTTTTAATGGCGCACACCAACGTGCCAGACTGGCTGCTGTCCTTTTGCCTGCCCTAAACAACAGTACTGTAGGAGGAGGGACTCTGTACGGAAAGTTTGTGTGTGTGTTTTTGTGCTGTATTGCTGTACATCCCCGTACCCGTACCCGTACTTTTGTGTCAGTCGGTCAGGAGGACAAACCGCTCAAGTCAAACCTGTGCGTGGTTCTGCGGTCGGTTGGGTGATGTTGCATGTTTTACCGGTACCATAACCCTTTTTTGTGTGTATGGGGCCGCCTGTGGGTTGTAATGAAGTCATGTGGGACAAACACGCCTGCTGTACAATCTCTGTCCGGCCGGAAGATTGCAATCGTTTTGTTTCCGATTGACCACTGAACATAGGTGTGTACACATACTGCTCCACAGTGGGGACAAATGAGTGGTTCAGTCAATAGGCAAAAGTGCCTCCTGCACTGCAGGGAAACGCAAGTGTCCTTGTGGAAAACCAGCAAAACATCCACGGTGGTTCAGAATAAGGAGGTGAAGGTGTGTAATTTATGATGAAAACGTTGGATACCGATTTTTTTTTCTTTTTGGATGGCGGTGGTAAATGGTGATATTGTGCAGTAATGACCTGATTTAAGTTGTAACGAATATTAAATTTAATTATGCAATCGCTCGTTAAACAATTCTCCTCTCTGTGGTGGTGGTGTGAGGCGATTGTTTTTACTTGTTACTTGTTTAATCTTTAAGCTGCATTAATGAACGAGCAGCATTAAACATGAGGGTAAGGTTATTAACATAATGCCGATGTGCATTATTAGTGCAGGCGATGTTTCATTTTTCATCCTTTTGGATCGATTATTATTACCGAAGTCAATCTCTTTAAATCCATTGCTATTGAGGTGGTGTATTAATCGTTTTGATTGAGCTTTTGAGCTCATTGTATAGTTTTTATGATTTTCAGTACATTAAGAACACTTGGTGCGTTTGATTGAAAAGAGATACTGAGCTTATACAAGTATTGAGGCACTGTGAATTAAATTATAAGTAAGATAAGACGATAGATAAGCTCGGGTGCAGCAAATTTTTGGGCTTTTGAACGGTGTTAAATATTACCTACAAGTTATTGTCTCTAATACTCCAAGATCACATTTGTCATAAATTCTTAGAGAGGATTCCGGTGCAATTTCAATTATTCAACATTCGTCAGATTCTGGAGAATGTGGTAAAGCAGCATCTACAATAAGCAATTGCGGAATGTGGACAACATTGCAGATATTGGGAGATGAAAAATTCTCAGGACTCTTTTCTATTAACAAACGTCTGCATTGGATTGTTTAACCAAGCACTGGAGATGACCATGAAAGTCTCAACGATGGAAGTTTCCATGTTTAAAAGACACTGAGGACATAGATATCATTGATCTGTGAGTCTCGTACTTAGCAGATGTCTACCAAAGAATCGATTAGGCACCGGAAAACCTCGGAATGGATGTTATCGAGACAAAACTAAGTGTCTTTGGAGACACTACCAGCGGCCGCTAAAAGCAGGTATGATGTACAGATGAACGCACTTTTGAAGTCGTCCAAAATTTCTTCAATGTAGAGTAAAAAGTCATCACCCACAACAATAATAATGTTGAGATGCACAATGTCAACCGATCATTCCAATGTCTGGAGACACTTCTCCAATCACCTAACTCAAAAGGCATTTTGGGTGCCACTTATATAGAATGGACATAGGTGGAGTAGCTTCAATTGTTGGGTTTCGATCATGTCCACAAAATGATACCGGACAACTAAGTCCAATTTTTTCCATACATGATCTCTGATTCAAGAAGTCGTGATAGTCTTCAACAATTGAGATGAAGTGATGACGTTGGTGCTACCACCAGAAAACCCACGAAATTCGAGTAGCCAAACAACAACGTCCTTGGACCATGAGCAGTTCAGAAACGACTTCTGCAGCAAGCCAAAAACGCTAAGTGATGGAAGCATCTGACAACATCAAATAGTGGTCCAAAACTTCCCTTTTTTATTGTGTTCCACATTTTCCGCTCAAGGCATAAATAATAGATAGCAATTTAGCTGTAAGGATGTTGTTTTTTTCTACTGTTCTCAAGCATTTCCAAATTCTGCATCTTTTATTCGCTTTGTCATCTTTTCCAGCCATCTTTTTTGGTTACCCATCCAAAATGATGGGTCGTTATCCTATTTAACTTCTTTATGACTTGGCAAAAGTTTGGGTTTTTCATTTTTTTTATTATTGCAATACCATTCACCATCCTAAGAAAGAGTAAGAATAAAAAAAAACCAACATCCGCTGGATTGTTTGTGCGAAAGTACATCATTTTTAATGGGCGATTTTATTCGTGCGGCCATTGTGCTCTTCAGTCACNCCAAAATGATGGGTCGTTATCCTATTTAACTTCTTTATGACTTGGCAGAAGTTTGGGTTTTTCATTTTTTTTTATTATTGCAATACCATTCACCATCCTAAGAAAGAGTAAGAATAAAAAAAAACCAACATCCGCTGGATTGTTTGTGCGAAAGTACATCATTTTTAATGGGCGATTTTATTCGTGCGGCCATTGTGCTCTTCAGTCACGACACGTACTGTGCACCGAAAGGAGTATTTTCTTGGTTTGGTCGTTCCATTTGGGAAACATTTTTTCAAACAGACATCTCATTCAACTGCCAACGAAAAGATCTGCGTTTTTTGGGGCGGGGGAAATAAAATTTTATCCCATTATTTCACCAGTTACGCGCGCCCGATCTTGTTTGTAAGGGCCAAGCAAACCGGAGTTGGAAGAATCTATCACGGTTAGCGAAAAAGGCCGTTAGCAAACAGATAACGAAAACGGTTCGTGTGGGAGAGATGGGAATAGGTCAGGTGTAAGTGGCTGACGAGCGCACGTAAAAGTAAGCGGGAACAATGCTCCGGTTACAATCCGCTTAGAATCAATCCGGAAGTGGCTGACATTTACTGTGGCAGGTCGTGGATAAAAATACATTTTACCCGTTGCTCCCAGATCACCGTACACGATCACAAGTCACTGTCGGAGCATAAATCTTTAACTTCTTCACCGCACTGGTTTGGGGATGATGCTTCCCCTCCAGTGCGGGTGGGTCCGTGAGTAGAATAATGTAGCCACTTCCGGTGAGCAGGGTAAAATAATGCTGATATCGAAGGGAGGCCACGTACACGCTTACGTAAACGCACCTTTCCGTCCATACGCGCGCTGTATGAAGCAGAAGGGGGGAGGGTTTGGGAGCTTTAAAAGTTTGACGTACGCCCGTTGAATGCAAGAGGACAGAGCATAGAGGTAAAATAGCTCTCCGTAGGTGTCTTATCTTGCTCTGCTAGGGGTTAGTCACGATTGCATCGCTACGGAACCTCCCCACCCCCAGGTTCGGTGGTTGGTGGCGTTTAGTCTGAATCAAACGATTTCCTGTTTCCGGTGGTACCGTGCAACCACAAGCTTCGGTTTGGAACGGTTTTCCAGACGTCGCTCGTGCGCGCGTGAAGCACGTTGGTAAAGAACTTCCAGCCGAGTTGCGAACAGACGTCAAAGAACTAATAGGACTTACGGTAAAATCTGGCACTGGCGCGCTAGCGCGAGACTCGATCCTCACGGCCATCGAATGGTTGTGCTGCTGGTACGCCTTAGATGCACACACACACAGTCCCTTTCTGTAGCGTTCTGGGTGGGTCACCCCATCATCCCCATCATCTCCATGGAACAAACTTCCAACCATTGATTATAATTACCTGAAACGAGCCACGCAAAACGAGCGCACAAGAAAAGAACGAAGAAAGGTCGTTAGAAAAAAAAATCAGTTCGCAGAAAAGTTGCTCTGTCTTTCGGTTTTTCCGGTTTGCTTCCGAGCATTCAGTGTGAAAGGAAGATGAAAATGTTAGAAATAAAAACCCGGGGGGTCTGACTGCTGGTGTACTGGGCGGTTTCGCTAAAAATGGTACCGATAAAAAGGGCCCACGGTTAAAGCTGTCTCTATTGCAAGAAGCTCAACTTTTCAGCTTTTTATGGATGTCTCTGTGTGTGTGTGAGAGAGTTATTTTTGCGGTGCGTTTTGTGACTGTACCAAATGCAGCGCACAAACAACTCCCCCCCCCCCGGGGGTGGACACGTGGGCTTCACGCGAGAAGATTTGTTTTTGCGCAAGAGCTATTATTAGATCGCGACTAATAACTCTGACAGACGTACTGAAATGGGCTTTTTTCGTTCACTTTTATTTTTCTTTTTTTTTTGTTTTGCATGGTATGAACATTTAGCTAACCGAAGATAAAAGTCTTGTGTTAAAGTTGAACGAGAGCGTAAAGTAAAGAACAAACAGTGAGCCTGGTGTGGTAGGGTAGTACACGCAGAAAACACACACAGAACTCGTAGAAAAACCCGCTCGTTAGGCCGAATGAGAGCGACATTCAACGAGACAAATGAAAATGATAGCAAGCGAAAACGAAATCTTATTTTCCTCCCCCCCCCCCCCCCCCCCTGGAAGGAAATCCCGTGGATGGAAACGATGGTTATCGTTTTATTCGTGGGGGAAAAACTTAAAAAAATATTATACATTCTGTTCCTCCGCAGGCACGGGTATAATGTTTCGTCCTCCGTTCGGAAAGGATGCAACAAGATATAACAAGAGTGCTTTACGGTTAAACGGGTTGAGAACTTTTCCACAGTGTGTCAGAGTTGTTTCCTTTTTTTCCTTC
>CM028126.1:37195014-37213541 GCA_016254315.1 Anopheles parensis
AATGTTTCGTCCTCCGTTCGGAAAGGATGCAACAAGATATAACAAGAGTGCTTTACGGTTAAACGGGTTGAGAACTTTTCCACAGTGTGTCAGAGTTGTTTCCTTTTTCTTTCCTTCACTGCACGGAAATGAGCGTTCTCATTTTGGCTAACTTCCTGTTTGGTAATGAATTTAAAAGCGGAAAGAGTTATATGTTGCAGAAATGTGTACTATCTTGTTGCTTTGGAAGATAAAATGGCAGATAAGCATTTTGCAAAAGTTATGTTGTTGATATGCTTCTTAGAGCACACAAAAAAGAAAGTTTGAGTTTTGGCGTAATAATATGTTTTGTATTTTATAAACATTTTTATTCCCCGGCGCAACATGGAGCAGCCTGGTGTTTGGTATAAACAAAACAAAAAAGTGAGGTTTTCAAATTTTAACTACAATTTATTAATTTTTGCTTCTAAAATACATGCCACTGTCAGTGTCACTGACAGGTAGAAAACTAATGAAGGTACCATTAAAAGGGTTTCTGTTGAGTAATGAGTGGCATCCTATCAAAGTGAGATAAGTATAAAATTATAGCAAGAAAGGATCGTGCGGTACTTCGAAGAATTTGTTACGGGTAACTTTTGAAAGGCAGCGAGGCTTTTAAATCGATCCCGATCACTTTGCATTCCTGATGTTTGATACAGGGGGAAAAAAAGGGTTCCGTCGTGCAAGTTTCAGCGGAACGCTATGACCGAACCGATAAGGCTGAGGTTTTATTTATTGACCACTTTTGAGAATGTTTCACTTTCTTTGAGCACTACCACACGACAAAGCACGATGAAACGAAACGAACGGGGGTTTTCTTTCTATCCGATCTTTTTATCAGGTCAAACTTTGTCGTACGGAAATAAAAAAAAACTAAACAAAAAAAACCATTTGCCTTCGGTTATATCTGGATTTTTGCCGCGTTCTGGGGGTAGATTGTTTTCGGCGATTATTGGCAGCCAGAATAAGATATTAAAAATGGTAGAAAGGGGTAGATAATTTTTCGCACGCGCGTCTGATAACGATATGAAATGTGTTTGCTTTTTTATTTTTATTTTGTGCACCGATAATCATCTGTGTGGTTGTTTCATTAAGCGAGACAAGTTTGTTTATAAATTAAAGTATTCGCTTTACCGGTTTAAAGTGTTTAAAGCCAAAAATTGTAATAATTTTTTAAATATTTTTAGTTATGGGATTAATCCTTGAATTATTTGGTATAAAAAATTGTTATGAAAACTGAAGTGAAAACAATATTTACCTTGAATATGGAATATTTTTATGAAACAGTGTTAAAGTGATGACAATTTCCTAATCAATCGGTTGTTTTCGAGAAATCCTAACTTCTTTTGGGATGAAAGTGTTTTGGAAACTGGTTTGCAAAAAGAGCATTATTTCTTCCATCGAATGCAGTGCACGTGTCCTGCAGTGACAACGAAGCGATGAGGTTATGCTGACAAAAATGCTGACGCACACTGTCCTTTGTAGGGGGAGAGTTTAGGGAATTCTATTAAACATTTCTGAGAAAAACGGACGGGTACAATCATATCTAACCCACTATTCCGTACCTAAGATCGTCGTCAACGTTTCGGTTGAATTTTCTCAAACACCACCAATCCCCTGTGGGGAAACAGTTCCAAATCAGTTCCAATCTCAAGAAGAGAAAAAAAAAACACTAGTTTTGGTGGTGAAAAATTTGGCAAAAAAAAATAATCAGAAAAGGTGAGGTACAGGTTCACGACCATTTGCAGCTTCTCGTTCAGTAGCATCAATTCCGTCGTCGCGCCAGCACGAGTGAAGCAAATAAATGAACGGGGAAAAAACCGCTTGCGATGCGAATTCGTGAACCATTTTCTCTCGTCGAATATTTTTATTGAGGGGTTGGGCGGTGGGAGGGGATGAAATGTGTTGTCACCCCGCTGTGTGGTTGGTAGCTTTCGTGTCGCTACGTGAACTTTTTGCACAAGCAACTGTTTTTTTTTGTTGGAACTCCCACAGCAGCACCATTTCGAGACAAAAATGGAGTTGGCCAGCTAAGAATGGGAAATAAATGACTGCCAAGTGCGGGGAGGGTAAAGAGGCAAGGAATTGCTCACTTGTGAATGTGCACCCTTTAATAAATGGCGGGGTCGGGGGAGAGAAAAAAAAATCATCATCCACCACTTTTCCGGAATTGAGGCGAGAAATTCGAGGTGTGCATGAGTGTCACGTGCCAGAAAAATTTTACTTTTTAACCTCGGTGCACAAGGTTATGCTCGCCGGGGGCATGATTTTCGTACCGATTATGCAGCGTGCGCAGTTACGAAGCATTACCGCTAACCGGTGTCACACCCGATTCGTTGACGACCCCCAGGTTCGTTGAGATATTGAATTACGTTTTATGAAATTATATGACGTTTCGGCGTAATTTTGAGTAACGAAGATAATAATTGGGGCAACATCTTTTTTTTTACATCACATTAACAATCCAGTGTATTGTTAATAATTGAGCGTAAGCTATTCGTGCTAAGAGTAATGTATTAAAAATAATTACTCGTTGTTATCCTTCTGAGAACTTCTTTAAAAAATATTTTTTAATGAAGAATAGCATCCGTCAGTGCATCCAACCAACTCTTCCAGGAAAATCATAATCTTTTCAGAGGAAGATTTTCCTGTGTTGTGGAAAAACTACCTTATTACAGCTTATGTGCCCACACACACACACATGGGGGGGTGGAAAACAGCTCGTTCGGTGTTGTTTTGTTGTTGGCCAAAAGGGAGGCAGAAATGCAATAAAAGGTGGTGGAGTAGCGGACCTGTAGCAATTGCAGTATTAACAATTTGTTTTCAAATTCCCTTGCGGAAATGCGATCGACATTTGTTTCGTTGAGTTGGTTCAAAAGAGTGTAGGGAAAAAGGAACTCAACGGGTACGTGAAGTCAATACAGTGTGGTGAATATTTTAAAGCAGCGAAATATTTGTGTCAGATAAATAAAAATTCTTTTAAAGATAAATACAAGTTTATTTACTTAAGATTTGATAATAATTTAATTTTTTATTAAAAATTATAAATAAATAAAACCACACACTGTGGCATTGCGGTATCGTAAAGGCAAACGCCAAACGAAGGAAGCGTTCCTGTTGTAATAATAAAACAGGGACTACCGTCACAAGGATAATAATCGTAACGAAAATAAAATGCATCCGTGTAGTGAAACAAGGCCGACACACCTTTTGCCCGTACCCGGTTTGGGGTGGGAGACGACCGACAGCGACTGATAGAGCATATTTTCTACCATTTTTGCAAACAACTGCACATGCTGCACCATTACGTGGTGGTGCAATGGAAATAGTGGTGGTGCATTTTACAGCATTGGGATGGCGTTGCACATTTGTGCACATGCATGTACAGGAGCGGTACACCTTTCCGTATCAGCACATTTAGACGTGGAGTTGAATAAAGCTGGATTAGAGCAGAAGTGAGCCTGGTCCCAGTAGTATTATCTAACAATCATGCGAACAACTTGTGGACATTGTGGGTTTGTTTTTTATTCTTCTTTACGATGTTGTTCAGCCGGTCGGCGAATCATTATCAGTGAGTTTTGTGTGCTGTTTTGTGGTAGGAATTGGGTTCAGGCTGGATGGGTTTTTGAGTGGGAATAATTTACGACGCATCCGTGTATGATAGGTCTTCTGTACGAATGCATTTATGGTGGTTGTATATTGAAGAGTCCTACCTAAATTATGCATCGCTGATCAGCGTGACCCTAATATTGAAGTTTTTTTTTTTAAATTCCGTATATTTTAGAATTGCTCGCTATTTAAACTGACCTAATGAAGACAAGCGAGAAATTATTTAAATTATACGTATAAGTCTAATTGATGTAGCCCAAAAAGTATGAATAAAAATGGGAGAATATCTGCAGATAGTGTAGGGAAAGGAATTTAATCACTATCTCTCTCAAGAGACGAAGTCCTCATTCAAAATGCAAATGACGACTAATACATCTACAGAAGAGTAAATTGTTTTAAATTACAATAAAAAAACTTGGTAATTGAAGATAGAAGAAGAATAGAAATTGACATGTGAAGTCATTACAAGATCTCGAAGATCTCCTCACAGACATCTCAGATATTCGAAGTTACCAAACCTTCGCTAGGAATTCCTCTTTGGAAAGTCACTAAAGAAAAAAGTTGGCAAATAATAAAAATAAATTTTTGAGGTTCATGAGAGATAAACAAATAAGAGTTCTTCTGGAGAAGGAGAAGATATGAATTAATTTCTTAAGCATTTCTTGTACTTCATTGAGTGTGTATAATACAAATTATAGGAGTTCATTAAAGCTGAGCATTTAATAAATATTTAAACATAGTACATTAAAGAGAAAGAAAGCTGAATACAGCACAAATTAATCTCAAATTATGTTTTGATGCCAATTAAAACTTAAATTACAACCTTATGAAATTAAACCGAATCGAATCGAACCACTCATTGCTTACTTGGGCCTTGTGAAATCGCCTCAAACCTGGGTTGAGGCTTTAGTCCTCGGTGGCGCAGCGTCAACTTCAAGGCTGTAAAAACTCAGCACGACTCCATTTGACGTCGTTCAGTGGCGCCAGCGACTAACACTCAAGATGCCAAAATCAGGCCCATCGTCCGTAGAAAAGCTAATTATTTGATCAGCAGGATATGCTCGCAGCTGTGGGATGGGAAAAGGAGTGCCCTGTGACTGTGTGTGTGTGTGCGCACGTCTGTGAGACGAATTGCTCACGCTTGAGTGGACCTTTAGGTGGCAGAGGATGATAAAATCGTGAAGCTCGAGTGTTAATCAAGAAAATACGAAAAAATATCTTCCAAAAAAAAAAAGAAATAAAAATGAAACAGTAAAGAAAGGCATACCAACCGCGTTGAATGGTGATGGCGACGTTTTGTTCATACGCAAGCATAAACGCGTAAAAAAGGGCGCGTACAACGGTGCCGAGCGCACTCGAGGTCAACGGTTCGGATTGACCGAACGAACGAGAAGTGATGGCAAATTACGCACGAGACGTGTGACCAAATTAGCTCATTATTCAATAATAATTACCAATGTCCGTTGCATTATTCATGGGACAAATTATTCTTTATTAGCTGTGTAGAGCTAATTTCTGACCGGCGCGTCACAGCATCGGGTTCAGTATCGTCGTGTGTTAGTGTTTGTATTTGTGGGCNATTAGCTCATTATTCAATAATAATTACCAATGTCCGTTGCATTATTCATGGGACAAATTATTCTTTATTAGCTGTGTAGAGCTAATTTCTGACCGGCGCGTCACAGCATCGGGTTCAGTATCGTCGTGTGTTAGTGTTTGTATTTGTGGGCAATTTTTTTATTCTTCCTTCTTTAATATCCAACTTAGGGGGTAAGTTACGTTTTCTTACCCCATAAAACAACCCTCAGCGTCTTTTCCGCAACCGAGGATTCAATGACCCCAGGCACGTCGTTTTTCATCTCTCAACTATCCACGGATTGGTTACAGTTTTTTTTGCTGTTATTGTAGCTTTGCTTTGCTGTCAGAGGTGAGCCCCTACCGGTTTGCCGCCTGTGTGGCTGGACATAACGATAGGTTTTCGGACCACTAATGAAGTGTGCTTCACTGTGTGAGCTGCAAGCTAGTAGACGTTTGAGGTGTGGAAGCTTGAAACAAGCGACGTTTGCAGTATATGCATCTCATCAGTGAACGATCCCAGGCCGGGGAGATTCAAGTGCGATGGTGAAGGTGAACCGTGATCGATAATTAAAACGGCTAACTGGGCAGGGGGTAGGTTTTCAGATACTGTTATCCTATAATTCGTTGGTGGTTTCCAACAGCAGATGCTGCAGGGTGGCGGGTGGAAATAATCAATACCCATTAGATGGGTTAGTTCAAGTGCAAACAATTGAAAGGGGGCGCCGTGTGGGCGGAGGAGACAAACAAAGAGGCCGTGGAGAATGCTAATGGAAAGTGCTTTAAGCATGCATTACCGGGGGTGTTTTATGGAGATAATTTCATTTATACTAACGTGTTGCGGCACAATCCCCGATCACTTTAAGATCAGCCGCGAATGGTTTTTAATTAATTGACCGAGGAGTGTCTAGTTACATTGTTATTGCAACCCAAAAAAAGAAGGTTGAAAAAATGCTTTAAAAGCATTGAATTACAAAGTTTGTACGTGTTTTAATTAATCGGTAGACATATATTGAGAAGTTTGGAAAAAAGCCCTCAAAAATAGGATTGAGAGTCTTTTATTGAGAAGAGTCTTTGAATTTTACACGTCTTTTTTACAAAGTGCCATAAAGAAAAACTTGAGGAAGTTAGAAGTTCACAAAAGTCAGTAATATGATTATAAAATAAATATACAAGTTAAACAGTTGTGCAAAAAGCAGAAGTTTTCAGTTTTCAATGAAATTTGGAATATTGATTTCCAAAACGTTGTTTTGAGACTGGCTCCGAGAATTAAAAGTAAATTACAAGACATGTGTATAGTTTATTTTTTTCGGAATTTACTGATGTTATTTCTCTCTAGGAATTACACAACTGTTAAATGGAATTAATGCATATTTGGTGCATAATAAAAACCATCAAATTCATGATTAGAATAACAGCACACTAAATAAATTTGGCTCACAGTGAGTGAGCTCTTTAATTGATTCCTTGAAGAGAATTGAATGAGTTATTTAACTGATGAGTTATTACACTTTGCGCCGTGTAACAATACACTCACTCACACCCATGTAGTGTAGTAGCTCACTCATGAGTTTAAAAATTATCTAATGAGTGAAAAAACTCACTCACGAATGTTAAAACTCACTCACAGTTAGTGAGTTGCTAGTCGACGCTAAGACGCAGGAATTAATCAACTCATCTTTGACTTGTGATTCGTGAGTGTGTTATATCGTAAATGAGTAAAACAACTCTTTGTCGGGATTCGAAATAACTCACTCAATGTTCTCATCCATTTATTCCTGTTCAGTATGTTGAAGACTACTTCGAATGGAGTGACCTGGTGATTTATTAGGCATAGACACAGGGGCATACACCACTAGATAGGACCAATTTGGATCCGGAGCATTTTCTCATAAGCAGGATTTTGATTCTTTTACAATCGTTATGAGGTTTTGATCCGCACTAGGAATTATTGTGGATAGCCTGCCGAAGTTTGACGAGTAAAATTCTCGTCATTGTTTTTAGACACATAGGGGGTCAAAAATTCTTCTGGACATCTTCCTCTCAAACGCGTCTCAGAGAGGATTTCGTCAGTTTTGGGACAAAAGTACATGTCTTTTGATTATCTAGTTTTTGGAAAAATAAATGATCATGTTAAACGAGAATTGTACTAAATCTTTAGTTCTAAGATCATGGAGTTGCCAGAAAGAGAAGAAATCTACACATGCTTCCAACATATACAAGACTAGAGAAGTTACTCTGAAAGTAAATACAAATCTCAAATGCTTATCCGTGGGAGAAAATCCTTCCGATACCGTATTCCTGACGCTACTCTCAATAAATGTACTTTTTGGGCGAACTTTTTTCGTGTATTTTTCACTATGCAGAGGACAGCATTACAGGAGAAGGATAAAAAATAAACCATAAATAAAAATGCAATTTACGCGATAAATATCCTGCCAAATGATATCCCAATCAACAAACCCTTTAGAAGCGATGGCAAACCTTTAATCCTTTTTATTTGCCGCACCGCAAGTAATAGCACGTACGAATGGTGCAGAAGGGAGCTACATGCACGATACACGAGATGGTAAAGGATTCCGGTGGCGTTGAGAGCTTCATAGGTCGGAAATGGAGAAAGTCACAATACCAACCGTGGCAAGAAAACCGTTCGAACCACATCTCGATGCTCGGTGAGTGGAACCAGTTGTTTACACTTCATCAGTGCGATTGGTTAGCTTAGTGGCAGGGACAAATGGATCACGTGAGGGAGTGAGGTAACATTGGGCGCTTGAGCGAAGGCTCAACAAGGCGCAACCAAAGGAAGCCAGTTTGCCAATCTGGTAGATCGAATACAAATTCGCTTACCTTTTTGCACCTTTTTTTTGTTTGCAACCGACAGCAGTGTCGTGTTTTTCACGCTAGCAGGTTCCGGAGATGGGAAAAAGTTCCTGCAACACATACTTCAAGGGTACCTGTCGGTGGTTAGCGTTCTAGGTGCTGTTAGTTCTTGCTGTCTGTGGTAAAGATTTACGTGGGACTATAGTGAGGGCAAGGTGGGAATGTTTGTAAGCAATGCTTTTCAGCTTCAGTATTAACTGTGTCGCTGAGAGAATGGAGTGAAAGAAGGAGGAAAAAATGGAGGACCAACTCGTAGGTTCGGTACCGCTTCTTCACAGCATGCTCTGCGGAGAGTTTGAATGTCGTTTTTTCCGCAGCGAGAATAATCACCGTGTTGACGCAGGTACTTTTTGCTCTTGGGCCGCTGCCTGTGTTCAATTTATTTTCCATCTTATACACAAGGGCCACAGGTAGCTGGTTTTCACCGGGGGTTGTGCTACAGATTGCACAAACTTCTCAACCAATGCCTAGGACTGTTCCCGGTGCAACCATCGAACTTCGGAGCGCTGTGAAGCCACAAGAGCACTACTTCTCAGTAATCGGAATGCACGTTTATACCTCCGGTATGTTTGTTTCCGTTCCGGTGAGGTCAAAAGCTTAATGGAAAATCCGGACCGAGAACTTTGCAAGGAAAATTCCCATCGGGAGCAGGAGGGTTTTCAGGGTTTCACCTGAAGAATACCGGCAGCTTATAACACCGATTCGGGATGAAGAATGCAATGAAAGGTTGTATTTTAACTTTCACACATATACCATCGGCGAAAGAAAAGGGGCCGTTGCCGTCAGGATTGGTTGGATTGGTTGTCGAATCAATTGGGTTTTTACTTTGCAGAACAAAAATAAAGTATTTTGCGTGCAAGNTTGCAAGGAAGTTTCCCGTCGGGAGCAGGAGGGTTTTCAGGGTTTCACCTGAAGAATACCGGCAGCTTATAACACCGATTCGGGATGAAGAATGCAATGAAAGGTTGTATTTTAACTTTCACACATATACCATCGGCGAAAGAAAAGGGGCCGTTGCCGTCAGGATTGGTTGGATTGGTTGTCGAATCAATTGGGTTTTTACTTTGCAGAACAAAAATAAAGTATTTTGCGTGCAAGGAATTCGGGTTGGGGAAAAAAGTTAGTTGGTTTATTACAATGTGGAAAATGTGGTATTTTTGAACATTTTCTTGGTGTGGAAAAAGAACATTTTCTTTGATATAGGTTACTTTTGGGTTTTATTAAAGTTTTATCAAAAGTTAAAAAAAAACTGTCTTATTTATGCTAAAAGTTACTTTTATTTTGCAAAGTTCAAGAATAATAAAAATTATTTTTTCATAAAAATATCCTTATTATAATAAATCAAATGAGTAGAACATTTCTTTCATGCTTAAATAAATTTAAAAAAAACCAGCATTTTTCATTTAAAAGCACTTTTGTGGGTGTAAGCATGCAAAAGAACTCAAAACCCTCTCCAGTGTGTGGAAAATTGAAATTTGATCAAAAACCTCTTCTCCGCGCTACATTTGCGAGATGTAACGTGTGGAAAAACAAAAACAAAAAACACTTCACCGTGCTTGTGTGGACATAAGTTTTATTTTTGTTCTACATTCTTTCACACGGCGTCATGCTGCATCATGTTTCTGATGCGGACAAGCGAAGGTGCGAACGGAATTAAAATTACGCTTCACTACCAATGTCACCAACACCACCACACCTTTCGATACGAGATGGACCGATATAACTGTATCAGATTTTACAAACCTCCCTCTTCCAGTGCTTCGAATGTAAATAGTTGCGATTGGGAGAAAATAAATAAAACAGTGCAAATGCATTAAAACCCCTTCGTACTTCCTTTGCCGCTGTTCACCCTATCCCATGTTGCCCTGGTTGATGACACATCCGGGTATTCATCGGAATCGTAATTTGCTGTAATCAAAATCAATCTGTATAATTACAGCATGCACCAGGTGCATGCAAGGCGATGAGTGGCAAATGAAATGCTTCGGATCGTTACAGTCCAACTGTTCAACTACAACCCGTCTTACCCGGAAATGGACGTGGTGTATTACAGGTGGCGTTCTGTTTGGTCGGAATGCACTTTTGCCGTCATCTTGCCGGCATCGTAATGCAGCTTTATGCAAACGATAGCATTTGGTTACTGGGTAAATTAATTTAAGCCCTTGAAGTGTGTTTTAGTTTAATTAAAATAATACCAGAAATTTCAATCTCAATGGTTGAGTGTTGGTGGCTTTTATGGTTTTTATGGTATATAAACCTTGGGTGGAATATTATTTCTCTACTGATATTCAGTTTACTCCCCATGCACGGGGCAATTGGTTGATCGTAAAGTGGGGATTTTTTCTCTCTTCTGTGCAAGTAAAAACAATAGCAAGAAAATTTGTCAATCGACGAAATTCACTTGTTACCCGGTACCGAATGCTTCAAGCCCAAGCTCGTTTACATGACACTCATTGATGGTTGACCCTTAGCCGAACTGCCCATGTCAACTAACTGAAAGTTCAGCCAGGTTCCATCAGCGGATTCGATCGCAGCGTATCGATTCGGCTCGAGTTTCAGCTACAAAACTAGAGCATCCATCAATCAAAGCCGAGAGAAGGCAAAAATGTCAATTCAGAAGGTCATCGAAGTCTCGAACCAGCAGGCAAGTAGTTTCGCATTCGGTGGTCCCCACTAAACGTCAGGTTACGTCTTCCCATCGTACGGAACAATTGAGTTTGAACCAGTTGTTGGAATTTCTTCGCCTCTTGTTTTTGGAACCAGACCATCTGAAGTTTTCGTTGCAGAGTACACCGGAGTTCAGTGGCCCGATTTTTCGCACACACTTTTGCTTTTGGCCGGTTGTTATGGGAATGCAAGTAAGGAAGTTAATTGAAGCTAACGAACTGTCATCGACACCATCACGGTGGCCGGATGTTTCTGGCTCAAGTGTCAATCTTAAGGTTTTGCCTTTTTGGGTTGGGAACTGGGAAAAAAATTATCATGAACATACCATGGGTACTTCATCGTCAGTGAGGGGCCTATGTCGATGTACTATCGCCCAGCAAACAACCATAATGCCAGGTCATGCTTGTCTCAGTTGTGAAAGGCTTCTTGGCTGGCAGTAATGGTGGCATCGATTGCATCGTCGACACGCACTTTCACGCCTGATGATGAGTGAAAGCAGGAAGCATCCGCTCAATAGAACATAAAAAGGGACCCAAGAGACCTAACGCCACGAGGCCATGAATCGTCGATGGAGACGATATCGAAGGAAAGAAAAAAAAAGATAACGATCACTTCACCATCCATCCTGTGAAGCCTTCGGGTTCCCGTTAAGTTGGGTTTGTTTGTTTTACTTGCCTCGATTGTGTGTCGTTTCGCACTTACTTCGCCCGGCATTCGGTCACGTACGCAACGTCGCGCAGCAAGCGATAGTATGCATGTAAGTACCGAAACCGATCTAGACGCTGTACGTCGGGTTAGTGCGTGACACGGCGCGTGGTAATGAATCAATCAAAATCAATCAATAAGCCACACCAAGATCGAAAGGGAATGACAAGCGTGCATCATCTTATATATAAAAAAAGATATCGTTTGAATAGTAAATTGGAAGCAACGTTAGACATTTATCATACTTAAGTAATTGTAACATCAATTTAATAAAACAATTATTTGTGCGAAAAAATACTAGATGTTCTTGAGAATAAATGATTAGAAGAAAATGTACTTTCTGATTATTTTATATCAGCGTTAAACGACGTCTTTAGATTTACGTTTTCGTGTAACAAGTTTTTCTTGGAAATGTCCTATCGTATTAGACTTCCAACGCCGGCAGGAGGTAAGCAGGATTATTCCACTCTAACTGAATCCTTGGAAGGGATTTTACTTTGGTGAAATATCTCTCCAAGAATTCCCACGAATTCAAAGACATCTGTCCGAGACACAACCGTACACACACACAGCGTTGGAAATTCGTGGAATCGTCCGTACCCTTCAATTAGCAAACGGAATCGATGAACCAAGCAGTCCGTTCGCTGGCAAAATGTCCGTCCTAAATGATTTCCTCGCAGATGCAGATTACTATTTACTGGTGTGGAGGTGGTTGGAAAAATCATTCCCATCCCCATGGGGCAATTTCATCTCTCGATTTATCTGGTACGGTGGTTTCAGTCGGCGTCGAAGAACACTGAAAATGTACAGACAGATGAACTCATGCAAGGAGCCGGTCGTCCGGATTCGGTTCGGCTAAGCTGACCAAAGAGTCGATACCACGAACCACGGTGGAAGATTTTCCCATTACACCGAGAAAATACGGTACGAAGAAAAGACCACCTTCGTAGCTTATCGTCTGGCCGGTGTTGGAGGATGCTTTTGGATGCAGTTTTCGTGAGAAGAACACCCAGAACGATTGTGCCGAGTTTTACGCAGACAGATAAGCCCTAGGACACCTATGGTGAAATGTAGAAAATGAATACGCTCGGTGTAACGAATACAGCAGCCGGGAGGTTACCTTTGCGGGAGAGTAAATCTTCTCTTCGGCCGTATCTGTACCTTCCATTATCAGTATGCAAAAGGGGATGTGGAATAAATTTTGTACGACGTTGGGCAAATTCCGTATAAATTGATTTCAAAGCTGATTTCATAAATCGGGTCTCGATTTTCAATCCTCCGAGCAATCCATGATCTTGACAAAGCGCAAGATCTTGGGAGTTTGGGAGTTTGGGTGTTTGCCGACCGATTGGTTTTCTTCGTACGGGCGCTTTCTCTCTCTCTCTCTCTCTCTCTCTCTCTCTCTCTTTCCCTTGTGGGATTGTGCTCGAAAGGTTATCGATCCTTTTGAATATTTAAATCGAAGCTTACTTTATAGTGCCAGAGTGCTAATAAAATGGAAAGATTAATGAATCATAAATCGGAGCGGAATATTGCAATCGCAAGGAGATAAATGTCAATTGGATTCAAGTCAAGTTAATATTTAAAGGCAAATAATGCAGTTTTCTTATGTATCGTTTTTGGTAAGACTAACTTTATCGTTTTTTGTCGTAATTCTGACTAAAGAGTCTTGCTTTCTGATGGACGCATCTGCACTCAATCACTCAAATTCAATATGGGCCAACAATGACATATCTGTCCACGTGAAGCGCCTAAAAAGCCTTTACAGACTGGGTGGTTCAATGTCATTCTAATGACGTGCCCAAGAGTCTGGACTGGAGCCTGGCGAGTTTAATTCGATTCCTCTTTCGACCCTAGAGCTCTCAGCCAAGTATTTTTGTTTTGGGATAATTTGGGTTTAATTAGAATAAGACAATTTTATGATGGGGGCGCCCGGTGGTGTATGTGTTAAACAGCGTCAGTTCCACAAGACAGCACCAGAGATCAAATCCCATCCGGACCGTCTCCTCGTAGCACGGACTTACTATCTGCCTACGTGGTAAAACCAATTCTAGTAAGCCGAGAAATGACCGGCAAGAAGAGATAGAGAGAGAGAAAGAGAGAGAGAGAGAAAGAGAGAGAGATAATTCTATGATAAATAGACTAAGTTTAGTCACAAAACCGATATACATAACCTGCTCTGAGGCCCATATCACAAAAGGCCCTCGTCCCTGAATGTAGACTAACGATTGCAGCCAGCACAAGATCGTAAGCGAAGACAATAACAATAGCCAATAGCTAATAGCTAATAGCTAAAGGTCTGAGATCAAGTAACTAAGGCTATATTAAGACTTCAGATTATGCCAAAGGAATTTACCTCCAAGCTCATCTCAGGGAAATGCTGAGTTCCGTTGTTGAGAGAAAGGAATGTCTCTCAATCAAGCAAATTAAGAAAACATTAAATTTTAATACGGTTTTTTACCTCTTAAGAACGGCCTGGCCTATTTCAAGACGAATCAAGACTTATTTTACACTACGTGGATAGTCAGTCTTTCCTACGAGGAGACGGTCCGGATGGGATTTGATACCCAGTGCTGTCGTGTGGACCGTTTATCACATAATCCACCAGACTGCATCTAATTTTTCAATATGTCTTTAATATGAAAAAACAAACTATTCTGAATTTCTAGTTCTTTTCCAAAGAGAAAAGAAAAACTTCTACCTTTCCAGTTATTATAGTCATCATCAAAAAAGATATGATCCAATGATACAAAAACATTATGCTTAACTTCTGCCAAAATCTTCTTTTGATCGGAATGTATATTACCATTCCTCAAATGCACACAGTTTCGGCTGCAGAAAGTTTGGCATTGCTGTACTAATATACCATTCAAGACCATCCATTCTTTTCAGCGGCCATCGAAACAATTGAAACCAAAACACAACAACAATTCTATCATGATGAATCACTTAAGAGTAATCTCAATCGGTTGCTTGGGAATATTGATTAGGTTATTTGCTGTACCGCCGTCACTTACTACCATCACGAACCCATCGGCTGGTCGACGGCACTAGGTCGATACCGCGTAGGAGGCATTTCTACGCCTTATTCGGTTGCTAACTTACACTTTATTCTGGCTGTTTTTTTTCTTGCTCATCAGTTTCGGGCAAAGGACGGTGTATCTTGCCACCGTCGCGCACCACCATAAATCAACACGGCCAAAGGCCCCCCCAACTTTGGAGCACACGCAATTTGTTTCGTGTGCCGGAATAATTTACTCCTTTCCCGGGGGCCTCTTCCCCCAGACAGACCGGGCCGGGTCGGCGAATGGATGGAACCACTCTTCGGCTGATTGGAAACCAGTATCGCCACCGGCACTGGGTACCGGTTGGGTGTTGGGCGATGAAGTGAACTTATCCTTCTTTTTGGCTAATAAAACTTCCCGATTTCAAAAGCCCCAATTGCGAACGGTGGGGCCTGTTTTAGATTGAGAGGGTGGATGATAACGAAGGGGGAGAAGGATTGGGGTGTCTTAGAGTTTCAGAATTTATGTTCACGTGGAAAAGTTTCCACGGCAGATGCCTGCGTCATTGGGGACGGTGGTGGAATAAAAAAAAAACAATGCGCTACAGTATCGACACACAAGAGTTTACTACTAGTGAAACGCAGTTGTCTAGGCAGAAGGCGTTCTATTTCTATCACGGAATCTTATGCGCGAGATTGTATTTTCTGACACACACAAAAAAAACTACCGAGCAAGGTGGTTCTACCATTGATAGACAGGCTTTTCCTGTCTACCCGACTTCCGTGCACGGAGAAGATCACGTTTAAATTGAACATATCATACCACTTGCTCGTGATCGATCGAGCACCATGCAGGGCTGCCTAGAGTGTGCTGGAGGAAAAGTTATGCATATGTTGAATGCTCATGCAACACCATACAGAAGTAGCAAGCGTTTGCAATTTCTTGCAACAAATTTCAATTCCCATTCCTCCAACAACGCGTCCATCGCGTTCCACCGTCTTCGTCGGCGTACGAACACCGTACGCATTTGCTCAGCGATGCAACGTTTTGTTTTGTATCGGATTAAGATTTATATTTCGCAAATAAATAACTTTTCCATTGTTGGTGCTCCAAACCAAACGGCAAACGCGCCAGTGCCTTGCGCTCCCGTTTACAGCAAACAACGATGGGCACGAGTACGATGGGGAATACGATGAATGTGCACATAAGTTTCAACTTGCCGCCACTACGGTTTTGTTTCGCCTCGCTACGATGGTGGGTTTGTGCATATTTTATGCACCTTCAGCTGTTTGTTCGCTTCCGAGGCCAGGGTAACTGGCATTATTGCCCGGCTGGTGGTTTGCAGCCCGGTAGGGTGAAGAGGAAGCAGAAAGCCATTTGGTAGGAAGCCTCACTTGGGCCGAAGCGATTTGTACGTGGAATCGGTGGTTGCAAAGAACGGGAAGAAGTTTCTAATCGCAATCTTACACCGATCATATCGTTCATGTGATGACGCTGTGGTGCCCGCCGGCAAACTTGCCGATGTAGGAAGGTTATGCTGCCATTGCAGACATAAGAATATTATGGTTACAATTGAGTTGGGAAACGTAATCGTTAATTGATTTTCAAGCAGACGTACAGAATGGAACAGATTCCCAACCTTATGTGTTGGGTAGTTTTTTTACCTTTTCGAAGAAGTGTTCTTTTAAACTCTATTTATTGTTGTTTTTTTATCAGGAAAAATAGTAATTTCATTGTTGAAGAAATTTTCTAATTAATTTTAATTTTCCAGTTAATTGAAAGTGAATTCCTTTGGTTGCGATAACAAAAAAAGACACATCAGACTGGGTTCTGGGTTCAAAAAAAGGTGTTTTTTCAGCCTTAGCGTAGTCGTCTCTCGTAGGGACATGTCTAATTCTAGACGCAAGTAACCAAGATCCGTCAATCTAGAGATAATATTGAATTCTCTATTTTTATTTTTTAATATTTTAATAGTTTTATTTTTAGAAGACTTTTAGAATTTTTTTAGTCAATTTATTTAAGAATTTGTTCCTGAGTTTCGACCACAGCGTTAACAGTAAACACTGGAACTCTTTAGTAAGATTCCTAAAATTGCCTTTTTTAATTAATGTGTAATAATGAGGAATGTTTTTAAATAAAAAAACAAAATTTAAAACTCTTTTGCACTCAGTGTCTAATAGACTCTTGAAACGTTCATCCAGCTGACAGCTGTCAACGAATGAATCTTCATTTTTTCATGTGTTATTTAGTTGTTTTGTTGCCTCAATTTAGTATTAAAAATAGTTTTCAGTTATATTTTGTTTGCATTAAATTTTTCTTCCTTTGTGCTTTACTTTTAACTGTTTCATACTCTTCACGAACAGTTTTACCTTGCCGTTATTCATTATCGATAATAAACGCTTTCCTTATGCTGGCTAAGGAATGTCATTCATTGCTGCTTACGATAGCACTTCCAACCAAACCAGGACCATTACACGTTGTTCCTCGTTTTTACTCAAGGGTTAAATTTCCACTCTAAAAACGTGCGCAAGTGTGCCCACTTCCATGAGTGGTTTTTATTGTTTCAAGCTATACAAACACCTGGCGCATGGTATTGAGCGTGCACGTGTGTGTGTGTATGTGTGAAAGTGTTTCTTTTTGTTTCATTTTATTTTAACACATTGTTTAGCTCCGGTGTCTTGAAGTGGCTGTGTGTTTTTTCGCACACCAAACCGACCAGGTGCCAGGTCAGCAAGTTGTGAAAAACAATCAGCCTTCTGCACACCACCATCCCTTTCCCGATGACACAACGCCTTCTTGAGGAGAGCTTCACGTGTGACTGCTACACATCTTAATGGTGCTGGCATGAGTGCTGAACGGTGCGAAAATTGCACTTTGCACCGTGTACGGGCTACGGTGGTTGGGGGCAAAGGAAAACTGACAGCACACACGGTAGCAGCTTTGGAAGCAAACACACGTTGAAGCAAAATCCGGCGCTTGTAAAAGTTAAACCATGCGGTAAAGCTGCTCTGGACGGAGGAAGATGGTGGTTGAGAAGTTGGGTTCTTCCGACACTTCCCTTTCATAGTTCCATTTGCACAAGAAACACTAATGTGTCGCAATGCTAATTTTTAACCAAACTTCTTCGTACCTTAGAGCACACACACACCTGTTGTTGCTGTCTATAAGGTCTTGGAGATCTCCTCCAAGCCTCCGCCAGCGTCATAAAAAGTTCAGCACTTCCTTCGTTTCTGTGACTGCTAGCGACAAAAAATCGAAAAATCCCTCCAATCGTATGGTAAATATCATAAACCCGCAATACCCTTCGATTGCAGTGTCGTAGTGGCACATTCTAATTGAAGTGTCCAGAAGTGGTGCTTGCCGCCACATCTCAACACACTGTAACGAGGTTTCGACTCGAAAAAAAAATCACTACCGATCCATTTATGGTGCTGATTTGGCTGCGTCGTGGCAAAAGATCAACGGCATGTTTTGCTTGCCGACGTGAAATTACTTCACCCCCCAGAAAAGGAAAGTGACGGTCGTCCGAGAATGAGAACCACCGGGGGGAGGGGGTATAGTATATGTTGCTTAATCCGACACCGAATTGCACTTACGGAAAAGGTAAACCGAACCACCTTCACAAAACTTCTCCTTATGAGCCTTCGGAAGCCTGCGGTGCGAAGGAAACTGAGGCTGAGATGGTGTCATTTACCGACTGGAGATGAAGGTGCGTCATCGATCTTAATGCAAATTGTTCGCCGACCGTGCTGACTGCCACTGCTGGTGGCGTTACGATACGTTTGGCCCTAATTGCAGTTGGCTGAAAGCTGACGGTTCGACACTCCTACCACATGTCGTTAGCAGCGGCATTCCAGGTATCGAGTGGCAGTTATGGTTGGCCGATGCATGTCCGTGACGAGTGCCGGGCCACATGCATCGGGTTGTTTGTTCAAGATGATTTGTCAGGTGGAAGGTTAGCTAATCGTGTGCTGAATGCATTAGCCCAACTGGATGGCATCGAGCGTGGGTCACGTGGGTATGATGATGCATTATTGGATGGAACATAATAGGAAGAAGGAATTGAGC
>CM028126.1:37220955-37247180 GCA_016254315.1 Anopheles parensis
CCGGGTTCAAATCCCATCCGGATCGTTCCCCCGTAGCAAGGACTGACTATCCGGCTACGTGGTAAAATAAGTCTAGTAAGCCAGAAATGGCCGGCGTGACCTGTAAGGTCGTTAAGCCAAGAAGAAGAATATTTATCTTGAAATAGTTTAAATATGCTTATTAAATTTATAACACAACGTTAGAGTGTACATTAGAGTAACAGAAATTATTATTTTAAGTATTTTTTTTAACCTTGAAGTGAACTATGAACAGTTAAATGTTGGAGCTTGTTCCAAAAGAAAATATTTTTGAGAAAAAAAAAATGGAGAAATCGATGTTAGCACCTGAACTACAAAATTAAGTACCACTAAACTTATTTTGCACTACAAAAAAGTAGAAACTTATAGCAAATCGTGCTCTTTTTTATATTTGTATAGGACATAGATGTACTTTTAATCCGTGTTGTCCGCTCAATCGGACACCGCGGATGTCCTGAATACTATTTTATATTTGTTTAAAGAACAAATTGCACCTTTTATCTCTACTTAGAGAGAGTTTTGCAAAAAATATTGATTTATCTGATTCTACGCTAAACAAATGTCAAAAAAATTCTTCAGAAATATTTTTTGGAAAGTATAAAATTAGTTACTATAATCAAGCGAGCCATAATATTGAATGCTAACGGATTTTTAAATAGAACTTTTAATACAAGAATTTATTTAGTTATCCTTTTAAAAAATTATACAAACTATCCATACTACTGACAACATAGTATTAATTAGTTTCTGCGTGTACATGAGTTTTTTGTTATACTATTTATCAGCATCACCATCACTCACCATGCGTCTCCATTTGCAGTACAGCAACTAACAGGAACACGTTTTTTTTTGTGCGCCAATTGTTGTTTTCCCCCCCGATTGCTTTTTGCTTCCCGATAGCATGTTTTTCGGTTGTACGTTGTGATGTTCATTTGTGTTTTCACGCTGTGCGGTTCATAAATAATCATCTAGTTCGGTTTTTGATTCAGTGTGCCGATGCTGTCGATTTTCGAGGTCGGCATTGTTTGTGTTGTTAGGTTTTCGTTTGTACGACGACATGTTGAATATACATATATAGTGTGTGTTTGTGTGAGAGTGTATTTTTCTTTCCCCCCCTCAGAGTTGTGTACATCGATCGTAGAGGAAAGTATTGGATCGCTTTTTTTGCTTCTTTTTTGTAGTTTAAATTTTTTTTCTTCAAATTCTCCATAACATGGTGAAAGTATTCAGTAATTAATACAACAGAAATTTTATACAACAAAAATATTTCCTTCTCACAAATGTACGTTACATTCGAACTCAAGCCGTACCGTTTGTGATTGATTTGTAACGCTTTTGTAGAACACGTGTGTCGAAAGTAATGGAACAAACATTTTTCTCGTTTATTCTCGTATGTTCGCCCCAGCTTGGTTCACTTGTTTGCCAAAGCAAAAAAAAACCCCCGTCGATCAACTGGTTCAATCCCAGCATAAACAGTGCTCATGCACCGAATGCAAAGAGCGTTATGATACGAAAATTGTGAGAAAACTAAGGGCAGAGGAAAAAAAAGCAAAACACAAACATTTTCGAATCGACACACTCGAGTAGTGACCGTTGGTTGGAAAGGCGGCAATATATGACGGTTTAGGAATGTTGCTGACGGCATAAAGTTGATAAAACAGAAAAAACTTTCCACGCGTCAAACAAACTGCGTTGGGCTGTACTTTGCATGAAGGAAAAACCCACATCATTTGCATTTGGTGTTATTTGTTTTCTTTTTTCTTTCCCCCCATATTCACCATATAACCATCTGCCAAGGTCATGGCGGCGGTAATGTGTGTTCCCAGCTTACCCATTCCTCATCCAAAAAATATTCGACGGCAATAAATCAATGGAGATGCGAAACGGGTCCCAGATCCGCAGATGGTGCGTAGATTCGGTAGGTGAACGTGTCTGCATGAGCATTCAAGAAGCATTTGTTTTTCACCGTGTGACCTTGGGTTATGATTTCTTGTTTTTTTTTACAATCGATTTTCCCCAGTGACACAGATCGGCAATTCCTTCACGGGTGGGAGGATGAAAATTTTGTTTAGAAAAAAAAGTTGCGTTAGTTAAAGATGTTGCTGCTACTGTGATGCTAACAAGATGCAAACAAGAAACATCAGAACAAAAAAAAAGAAGTGGAAGCCAGTGTGGCGAATATTAATCACTCCCACGAGTGACGAGAGCATCATGTTTTCGATGTGTTGTAAAAGAATAATAATTGAGCGTGGCGCATCGTGTTACCGGAATTGATGGTAGGTAGGCCAACATTCCATTCTAATCCATGAGATCCGAAGACTACCGAAGATGCGTCTCGTTTGATGTGTTTTCCGCTCTTTGTTTTCCCCGCATCGTTGTGGCCCACATTTCATTGCGAATACGATACGCTTGCAGTCATGCGGGGTATTATAGACGAAGAAATCCTAGATCAAATCCACCTCAAAATGATTTATCGACAACCGGGGCGCACCAAATCGGGGTAAGCGTTCCCGGTAGATGCGGTTTTTCGGGGGGTGGGAAGAACAAGAGGAAAAAAGCGATCGACACCACAAAACCCGCAGCCACGGGGATTTAATCTGTTTACAGCGGCATATCGTTTCATGCTGTTTTATTTATACAGCTCACTGACAGCATTAGAGAACACACCCGCAGCCAGATGCAGATGTTTTTTTTTGGGGGTGAAACCGAAAGGCAAAGACGAAGCTGATTCTGAATAACGGAGCAGGCCAGAGCACAGCAGCATGGATGGGAAACTCGACGAAAGATCAAGAGCGCGCCTTGAGCCCTCATTTGCATACGGCCAATTACCGAAAATATGACGAACCCCACCGGATGAAGAGGTTAAGATGCGGGCGGTTGAACAGGTTTTGCGGTGTTGGCGTTTGCGAGAAGCGAATTCTGTATACAGTTTTTTTGTTTTTTATTTTGTTCGGAATCGACGTGTCGAACGATAATACTACTTCTGGGTTTCCTTCGCAATGAAGTGCGATGATAAATTTTGATTGCATCTTTGATCAATGGAAATCCATCGTTGAGGTTCGTACGAGGGCAGGGTAGAACATCGCAGAGTGGTTGGGCAGTTTATTTAAGTAAATTGTTTCGTCAGTTTATTGCGATGGAAAGGATTGAGAAATAAATATACTAAATGGATAATTTATGTGAAGTAGATGTGAAGAAAGACCGGCGAATAATAATGGTAATGGAAAAAATGAAAACACATAAAGGCCTAAAGATGGTTCAAAAATTCATGGCAGGTGAATAGGTCCTTTCTGAGCTGTTTGAAGAAAGAATATCCATTACGATTAAAAAGTGTAATAAAATCAATTAGCTGAATGTTTTCATAATGCCTTACATTAGGAGGGATCTTAAAAGCGTTTGACTTTTGACATTTTGCAGTGTGTTCCATGGTTAACCTTAGATCAGCTTTTATCAAAAGTTGTTATTTTAATTTACGTCAATAAATTATAAATTAATAAATAGTATAGAATTTTAATAATCAACTTCCCTAGAAAAATCAATTTGTATTTCTAGATATTCGATCACAAAGTCAACCTGTTGTACTGAGTTTTTTAATTGTATTTATTGCTGGTAATTTAAAGAAAATAGAAAGAAAATGTGATAAATAAAAAATATGACATATTGTGCAGTATTCACATTTTACTGGCCATCACTGTTAAAGCAAAATATTCATTAATATTTTATTCTATTTTTTTCTAATATTTCTTCTAATAATTTAGTCTTTAGTTTAAAATTTTGATCCTTGAAATACTTTATTTAAAAAGTAAAAATAAAAACGGCGATCTTCTGTTAACAACAATGCATGGCATTTCGGAACGAAACGAAATGCCCGGTTACAGGAACGAAAACAGCAATCAAATATAAATTTTCCCTCCAGGCCGATCGAATGTAAACGAAAATCCTTTCGGCATTTTACGCATCTGTGGCGAATGTGGGGAGGAAAGCAAAAAAAAAACAACACGAAAACACACATCTTACGTAGTTGCGTATCGTCCAGCGCCCTACGCATGTTTACGCGTGACGTCAAACGGAACAAAGTTAAAGGAATTTCATTCAGCTTTCATCCGGTGTACCGCTTGGCGATCAGGGCATGTGGATGAAACCGTGGAGCAGCGTCCATTTGATAAACTTTTTTGCGTTTTCCTCGTTTTGCAATAGTAGCTACTATATATTTTCCACCACGTTCCTGCACGTTCCTATGAGGGGGCCCCTTGGAGGGGAAGAAAAGGGTAGCTTCCGCGCGGTCTTTTCCGCTTCTCCCTCTTTTCCCATCCTAACCGTGTTCGTGGGAAAATGACTATTGAAATTTTAATGCGTTTGGTTTACGGTGGTTCACCAGTTTTGTTTAAAAATAAATCCTTTTCCCTCCTGCCACCATCATTCCACGGACCGATGGGGTAAGAAGGGGTTTTTGCTTTAGCGTCCTCACAGTAAATGCAACAGATATGCCACAACAGTGAGGAGATGAAGGTGAATTAGAGTGGCAAAAAAAACAAGAAAAAATCTTACCACACTCGACTGTCCGCGATGATGTCATAAGTAAAATGGTTCCGACTCTGACGTCACGGATCGAGCTATTAGCGGGTGATTCAACATCAACACCAGTTCAAACCAATCGACCAGCTGATTCCAAATTACCTTCGGGATGTGACTTTCACTCCTCCAACGAGGGGGGAGTATGTGAAAATGAGGAGAAGCGTGGGATCGTGCATTTAATGGGTGGCAAATCAAAACAACACCATTATGCCGCCACCGACAGTGAAAAGATGCGCGTCCAAGTCGTACGGCAGTGATGCGTGTTGCGCGAACAGATTTTTGTCCGCTCATTCACAGTGACGCCGGTGTGTATAAGTGTGTCACGGTTCGTTTGTCATTCGGGGTGTAAACAAGCAAGTGAGGATCTTTCTCATCTTACCAAAGGGGAAAAGGCGAAACGTTAGTGTCACGGCACGATCAGCTGGTCGTACTCTGCAACTTAGCATTCAGAAATTTTTTTTCATCACGCCTTCAAATGCATCCTTCTGTTTGGTGAATTTTACTCTTGTGAATCTCATTTGAAAATAGTTTGAAAATTTTTGTTTCAAAATAGTCACTTCATCAATTTTTTTTTAATTTTCTTCAAGCAATAGACACTAGAGAAATGGTGGCTACACACATGTCACACTATTACCGTTTCATGGCTCATTGAAAATGGTGCAACAAAATAGCAACACATCGTGTTTCGCATCGGTGACGATACTTTTGATCTTTTTTAATTGTTGTTTTGTGTTCTAACCATCTTCCATTCTGTTGCCGTGTCAGGCGTGTCTTGCTACAAGCGCGTGATACATTTGGCAGTGCGCGTACAAGCGAAAATCGGCAAAAGAATAAACAAGAGAACGCCGATTGTCGATTCGTTCCTTCCGGAATGTCAAGTGGAATGTTCAACGAATCGTCTAGACCGCGCGTGCTGGAATCGATCTTGCGTGAATCTCCGTTCCACCCTTAACCCCCCTTTTTTTTGCTTGTAAACCGTTCACCCCGTAGTGCACGTGATCAAACCGATCGTACATCTATGTGTATGGTAAGTGTGTGATGGGTAAATGTTTATTTTCAAACCTCATTTCTGACAAGTTGGTAGCGATATTGCATCAAGCGCCGGGTTCGCGTCTGCAAGTTTGTGGAATTGGCTTTCTTTTCTTCTTTTGGGGAGTGTTTTCGATAAACTAATTGCATCTTGAATTATCTGTCTGTCAGTTCGGAACAGTTCGCGTAGCGCCTGTTGTTTGTCGAGTTTCGTTCGAATGTTGGAATGTGAAAAATGTTGCCAATTGTAACCATTTCTCATACTGGTTTTAACCAACAAAAAAGGGGTGGCGAAGACGATCACTTTCGGGAGATCTATTTTAAAACATTCTACCATTTGTTTTATTTCAAGACACACTCGGTGTGTCAATGACATGTAGCGATTATTTCTTGATGATGGTAAATTAAATTCATCCAAACAGTTTTGGGGATAAAGTTTCTGCTACAAAACACGATCGCTCTTACCTTTAGCTTTGCAACGAAAAATGGAAGAACACATCACCGGATGTAGGATTGAAACGCTTACCTGCAAAAAGGAAAGAGAAAAAAAAATGGAATAAATTATTAAATACAATAAAAATACATTTATATGCGTCATCAGCATCATCATCAACGGCATTAAAATAAACTGTAAAGACAGTTGCAGTGGTCCGCCCGCCCCGGTCTGGTCGGTGAGAAATAATCCGATAATTATCCCGAAATCGTTGCGCCAACGAGCAGCAAAAAAAAAAAAACAAACAAATATAATGCTCATTGGGCCTACGGGGGTTTGCGAAAGATAATTATTGTTTCTGTCACTCCGGCTCGTGCTTAGGGTGATAGGAAAAAAGACCCCTCAAACAGAAGTCAACAGAAGGCCCTTACCGGAATGGAGCCTTGCATGGCAGTAACATCATCTGGCATGTAGAGGAAAAATTCGCCCACAAATTCATCAACATTTTCTCTGGTGAGAGATTTCAACAAAAGTTTTTTTTGCTCTTCCGCTTAGCTTGACCCGCTCGAGTGCCTTCGAGGAAGGATCGTTTAAATTTAATTCTGTCATGGGTGTATGTGTGGGGTAACATATTTGCGTAAATAAATTAAATAAGTGGATTGTAATTACACTGCGAAATTTCTATATTTAAAGCAATGTTCAATGAAAATATTTTAAACACATTGAATATTTAATTAATATTTATTTAGGCAGTTAAATAAATGATATTTACAAATAAACCTGGTTCATAATAAAGGTTACTCTTAATAACATTGTTGTTAGCGTTTGACATCACAATGCTATAATTGCATTATTTTAAGAGAGTAATATGAAGTCTCCATTAGACAGCTTCTTCGGCCATTACACTTTCTAGAGCTAATTGCTGATTAGTAGACTTTTTAGAAACACCATTGGGAAATATAGAATAAAATTAATATTTTTTCTTCAAATTGTAATAAATTTGTAGTTAATATACGTAGAGACATTTTGGTGATCTTCATAAGAAAAAAATTTACATTGTTTTAGAAAAAAATCAATATAAAAGTATTAAAGAGCTATTATTTAGAAAAGAAAGAGAAGCTACGTACGATTAGAGAAAAAACTGTAAGAAATGGAAAAAGATAAACCGCTTTAGAATTATAACCTCCACAATCGTTAAAAACACATAATTTTTAGCTAATTGCGATAATTCGAGGTAATTTTTAAGACCTCCCTAAAACATTCGGGTTATGTTTAAGATAAAGAAGACACAAAAAAGACATTTTAAGGCAAATCGTTTTTTTTTGTTAAACCTCAAGAGTAAACTATTTATTTATTTATTTTATTTATAATTCATGATTACGGGTTCGGCCGTATTGTGTCAAGAGTATACTATTCCCGTGAAAAAACACCTCAATAAAAAGTAGGTTAAGTTCTCTCACGCAACGCAACTCCCGCTTGTCTAAACAAAAACAGCTTTTCAAAAAAACCCACTCAAAAAAAACACACACACACACCAATTAACATTCGCGTTTAAATGGTTGTGGTTCATCTCTTCTCAAAAAAGTGTGTTATAATAATAAAGCGAAAACGGCAACTTCAAGGAGGTCATTCAACTGGTAGGAATCATAAAAAGAAATTTGCATCTTTTCGCATATCTGAGCAATCGAGGCCGACACCGGTTGTGTGAGTTTTATTAGAAAGAGCTGTCTGTCTTTGCCCCGGCAGAGTCGCGTCGACTGGACTGGTGTGGTCACTTTTACGACACCGTCTTCAGGAGTCCATTCTTCATATTCATATTTAAAGCTACGTTCACCAAGTGACGAATACCACTCGTTCAAGATGCTTCAACCTGAACCCCACCAACTATCAAAACAAATAAACTGTCGCCGGCCTGTCAGGCAGGCGCGCATGATGAGTCAATGGCGCCGCCCTGTTAGTGAGGAATCGATTTAGAAAGTCACGGAGATGCAAATGAAAGCGGAGAGTAAGAACCATCGAGCATTGAAAAAAAAACATTCTAAAATGTCTTCAGATTGTAGTACCTTCCCGTGTACAGCCGGGAGGATTGTTTACCGAACTCAAAAATCTGTTGGCAGTCACATTTGTCGGGGATGGAAATGAAGAATTGAGGACTTTTGGGGAGGTTCTGGAGTGTCGTACAACAATCGTCTAATGGTGGCGTTCGATCGACGACACTCAGCAATGTCTAGCGCCATTTGGCCCGGGTGTGTGTTAGCTTTTTTGTTTTGTTTGAAAAAAAAGCAATAAAAATAAACGCTTTACGAGCGCGTTTCATCAACGCCGTGATTTAGTCATATCGGGGCACGTCGAGGCCGCTAGCGACGAATATTGATGATATCGAATAACTCAATCAAAAATATTGAACACATATTCATGTATGGAAAGTGTGTCAAGCGGAAAAAGTTGCATTGATCACACGCAAATGTCTGTTGGAGGATGTTGCAGATGAGCAGCATGCGTCCACCCAGGGGATGGGGACGAAATGTTTGTGTTGAATTCTAAATTAGGTTGAATGTGGCACAATTGAAATAGCACATTAGGCGTCGAACATTTCTATTCGCCGGGGGTAAATTGACGAAGACCTTCGCAGACTGCGTCATGATGGCAATAAATAAACACACGAGTTTATCAGCATAAGATTTAAGATCGATTGCATTCTCTTGCTGATGACATTTGAGGCAGACTGTAATGAGACTGGAATGTTGGACTTGTCAAATTTTGGACGATTTTTTTCTCCTAAAACCAAACATTTGCAATCGATTAATTAATGCCTTTAAAAACACTTCTACAACACACCTTACGAGACACTCGTGCACTTGGTATCATGTCAAACTGACAACAGGCAGTCCACATCACCGTGCTGTGTTCACTCCACCCTTCCAGAATTCATCCCTCCAAGCTCCACATAAAGCTATGGTGGTGGTGCAAAAATGTGAAGAATTTCTATAGTAAATATTTGTCACCCCAAAGTTTTGCGACCATGCCCCAACACAAGGTTAGCGATGGGTTCCCAAAAAAAAAAGCAGGTTTTAGCAAGATGTGTATGTGGAGAGTAGCTGTGTGACGGGTTAGGTCAACAACGGCTCTAAAGTGTTACGATAAAACAGCGCTAGTCCTACCTACCTGCTCTGGAAGAGATGTTTTGGGTTCCGAAGGCACCCGCGCGGTGCCACAGAAAGTTAGGCTGGTGCCCCCCCAAACGGTAGACAAGAGACAGGCGGTGGAAAACCCCAAAGTTGCGTATGTACCTCATGTATGTTGCTCGTCTTTTTATCGTGTTATTGTTTTGACAGCTGTGATAACGCACCTCATGCCGAAGCGGCAATCACGCTGTTGATTTTGAGGAGGGTGTACTCCACATTACTTGCCGCAATCGGAAACTGAAGGCAGAACTTGCGTCGTTCTACACACGCGGGTTGATCGGGAAAGTCATCAACCGAACATGGACACGTTTTTTTTTTTGGTGGACGGCAATCGAACCGAGATATCGCGAGTTGTCTCGAGCAATCGATCGGAGACATGTTGGCGTTGATGTTTTGGTTGTTGCGTCTCGCGTTTTCTGGTTGGGATTGCGCAGTTAGTGGTCCAATAATTGACCGATACTATCTGCGGTCCAATGAATTGCGGGACTTGGTAGGCTTCGAAAACCACAATCCCCCACAAACAGTAGAGTGATCATTGAATGTAGTCAAGCACCTCCAATGTGCCACACGCTGAGCTCCACAAAACTTGGCCACAAGTGCAAGAACTCTGCCCATTAAAGAAACCTTTGCAATGCAAATGACTACATTATGCAATTTATTACCCGTCAGCACGTCAGAATCAATCCATATCGTTGAAACATCTCGATGGCAAATGGCCCACCACCACACTCGGTGAGCGATTAACACATCCTCACCAACAACAAGAACAACAAGAACAACAGGGCCATTTTGTTGCAGAAAAAAGGAACTCGCAACGGTGCTGTGTTTGGGTGATTTATATTTAAACCTCACAGTGCAATAGCCATAAACAGCTTTCGCAGCAGTAATACCCGGAGACACACCAGCACGATTGAAGGCGCGATTATATTGAGGCCTAGCGCTAGCTGCAATAAAACGTCCACACCTTCCTCCAGAGTGGTGAAGGCAAACACGTGCCACGGGGTAGTGTGTGCAAACTTTTTGACCGAACGAAAAGATTTCCATCTGGTCGTAATTCGATCCACAAACACACTCAAACACAACGCATGGCCGTTTGTGGAGGAACGACCGTTTGATGTGTACAGCTGACGTCCGAACGGGAGACTTTGGACTGTTGGGTGTTTCTGCTAGAACAGTGGCGTTGCAATTTCCTGACACTGACATTCCAAACCCGCCGGGTTTGGTTGGTAATGAAGGTAATAATAACTTGCAAGTGCATGCCCGAGAGGCTTGCCAAAATAGGGGTTGGTGCGGTGGTGGTACACTTTGTGCTGAGTTGGTGCTCGATGGCAAAAACCAAAACCCTCTCCTCGGTGTAGAACACAGTGGACTGCGGATATTTCTACAGATGTTCACCATAAGTCTTGAACTTTCCTTCCGTTTTTCTTGCTCTTCTGCTTCGCGTGTGTACGCATGTTTGCGTTGAAACTAACACGACTAGCGTGTACTTGGCAATCTTTCGCTTTCTCAAGACGCGACCCCGTTGCAGTATGGCTTCAGTTCGGTGCATCGGTACATGCGAACGTGCGTCAAGTCAGCTGATTCCTGCTGTATGCATACTCCAGTGATCGGTGGAGTGGTTGACTATTACTACACATTCTTGTGTTTCGCCTTGACGTGGAGACGCACGGAGATGCCACGGTGTTATACAATTTAATTACGCTCTAATTAACCTCTTTGCTGCCGTTCATGAGTTTACCGACCGGTTTTTGTACGCGTAGGACGGGATGGGATGAAGTACGGACAAGAGAGTTTGCTCAGCAAACAAGCTAGAACTTACCGAGCGTTACACATCAATGTGCCAGTGATGGCGTGAGAATTACACTTCGATGGCATAACTGAACATCGATTGAGTGCTGTTTCACTACTCTCGGTTTGAGTGTATTGAACGAAAATTTAATGTATTTAGAAATTAGTTCTTGTTGGTTGGAAACACGTTGCAAGGTGACGAGTAAGATGTGCTTAAACTTTACGTTACGTTTACGTTTAGAAATTATGTTACGATCATTTAAACAAACACAAAAGAGTTTTTTAGTGTACGACTCTGGTTTGGATTGTTAAAATTTGTAGATTAACTCTTAACGAATATGGAGATCCAATAGTCGTGTGCCTTCGTGTTTGGTTTAGTACATCGAAAGGCGGGGGTTCAAATCTCAACTTTGCCAACAAGCAAGAAGTATTTGTATGAGTGAGTATACTTTTAAGATATTTAATTCTAGAAATTTTCTTACTTATTTCATGAAAAAAAACCTCTTGATAAAATGTTCTAATTTAACCATAAAATGGTAAAAAATGTAAAAATCTTATATAACCATTTTGATGTCATTATCTCATTTCATCTGCCTTTTTTTTGCTTACCGGAGGGCATCACGCGTGATTATCAACAACACATAGCGCCCGCGGTCCTGCTTCCATCTTACGATGTGTGATACGATCGATTAACAGCAAGTGCCTAATAGGACGCAAAATAGCCGTAACGCAACCGAACACCAACAAACCAAGAAGCCCTCCTTCCCCACCCAAAAGGCACGTGGAGAGGGTAGCAGTGCCAGTAAGGGTAAGGGTGGAATAGTGCAACTTGTTTGCACGAAGCTTGACGACTTGTTAATTGGCTGTTTCGTTTCAATTTCAGCAAGCAACGGCGTTTTGCTATTTTTTCTTTCCCCTTTTTTTGCATGCAGTTTTGATGATGTTTGATGTACAGCAAAAAAAAGTAGTACTAATGCTACGGGATCCCAAGCGAGTGCCCTGGAGTGTAGTCGAGATACAGTAAGGTGGATTCGTTTAAAGAAATGATTTATTAGCTCCCTCCGGTGTATTAGCGTCAAACGGTCGTCAACGGAGCAACGACGACACACAACGGTATCGCGTTTGATGGTGGAACCCTTGAGCGGTTTAGGGGTTATTTTTGCATGGCAAAGGGCCAATGTTTTAACGTTAAATGTAGCTTATTGTAGAAGCGGATTTGAGGGGAACGGGTGCTGGGTGCTACTTCTCGATGTGTATGTATGTAGGCAGAAGATTGCATTTGGAATGTAATTTTGTTTAAATTTCCTTTCTCCACCACTTGAAATCATTAGTGTCAGTTGTGTGCAGAGTCATCTGATCTGCTGCAAGTACGATCGTTGGTTTACATTTCGCTTACTAATATTTTTTTAGGTGCATATTAAATAAACTGAATTTAAATCCCATTTCCGCTTATACCATATGATCTTGCTTAATTAAAATAAAAAAAACGTATGCTCATGCAAAACCATCTTTCATTCTTTTTCTCTCTCCTGTACTCAGCACAATTGTAATCTATTCTCTGTACTTTTGCTTGCTTTTCTAATTCTTGGAAATTCTGCTGGAAACACATTTGATATCGCACACCTTCAAAATGCGAACCATAAAGTGAAAGATGATTTTCCACACTATTCCACTCTGTTGGGATAAAAGAGCATTACGGCCCAGCTACCAGAACTAACGAGCGAAGCTGTTGAGTTCACACGGTGTTTTAGTTTCATTCGATGCACCATACAAACACAGCGATGTGCGCATAAAAGGTGCAAATGCACCATTAATCTCTTCCTTTTGTCCATTTGTCGGTTTAATTATGCTGCTTGCTGGTGGCAAAAATCTGCTTTGGTGAGTTTTGCTTTTCTTTTGCTTTAGTTTTCGAGCCTAACTCAACGGAACAATATGGTTTAGGAGGGGTTTTTGTAAACGTAGCTTGTACATTGTTAGGCTATCAGGTTTTAAAAAGCAAACACCTTCTTCTTTTCCTCTATAGCTCTGGTTGAATCACACCCAAAATGGTTGTGTTTAATGTGCGCTGAATGAACAGTACATTATTCACCTGTATTAAATGGGTGGAAAAACATGAAAACTTTTGGAGATGTATGGAGTGCTTTGGGTAGAAATACCTTTCTGTTCCAATGTACAAAAGAAAAAGGAAATTAAGCTACCCTCAAGAGAGCTGCACCATTGCAGTTGTACATTCTGGGGCTCCTGTTTTATGAAGATTGCAGAAAGATTTACCTTTAGGTTTTTTTCTTCCTTTTCAAAAACACAGCATTGCATCGAAAGCAACAAAACGAATTAAAAACAAAAAAACCGAAATAATCCCCCCCTCGAAAACGACCGAAGTCATTCCCGTGGAGTGCAACAAAGTACACAACCATGGGTTTGCAAAATTAAATGCCTCTTCGGAGCAAAACGGTGTAATTAGTTTTACTCCCGATTGCTCCACTCTTCTAACCATCCAAAAGCCGGAACACACCGGGAAAAAACGGGGGAGAAAGAATTGGTAAAAGTACCAACCGATGCAGCCAACATCTTGCAGATTCCATTTTCTCCTTTACCAAACAGCTCTGCGGTCACCGAAAATGGCAACAAAATTTGACCCGCATTCGTTTTACCTTCGGTTCGCACATTCTCCTTCCCTCCCTCCTACCCTATCTTTTTGGCTTTCTTTTTTGGGTGGTGTTTTTTTTTTTAATTTTTGCTACATTTCTTTAAAGCACCTCAGTGTTCCTTCACCGGGAGGGAAGCTCTTATACCACGAACGAACAAACTTGCGGTGTGGTGTGCGATCTCGCGATCATTAAAATGCAATTAATTTGATTCGCTTTCGCCCACTTTTTTTTGTTTCCGTTGCCGCTGGGGTCCACCAGTTTGGCTGAGGGGACGGAGGGCGTTTTGTCTGCCATTGCTTGATTTAATTTCCGTTTCGGTGCGGTCGATTTAACATCAAAACATGCAAAAACTGCAAACGCCATGAAAACTGAGTTAAAGGGTGGGGTGTGGTTGGGAATTGGGGAAGAACTTCACTGGCGATAATCTTGGCTTCAACGACAGAGAGGAAAGGATCGTTTTGCTTATGCTTTTAATAGACAGCAAAGATGTGAAAGTTTGATCAGGGGTGGAATTAACATTTATTGACCAATAAAAATAAATTTCTCATTAAGATAGTTTTTCTTTTCTCGTTTTTGCATTTTGATGTTTAATTTTCGTTTAAGGTGGTAAATTTTTATTTTTTATACAACTGGATTTTTATTTCATTAACATATTACACAATATGATAAAAAAGTTTTTAAAGTTCAAAATTTTTTGTTTAAAATAATATAAAAAATATTGTATTTCTAGAATTTTGTAGAAAAGTTTTAAGATATTTGAGATAGTTTAAGTGCCAAAAGAAAAAAAAAAGATGAAAAAGATTTTTAGGTTCTATTTGAAGTGGAATATCTAGTACTAGCTGAAGAAACTTCCTGGAAATTGAAATTTACTCTACACAAAGCTTTTCCAACTAATCAGTTTTACAACTATGTAAGTTGAGTAACAAAAGTGAAAGTAGTTTATTTTTAATTCACAGATTTTTATACGGTTTTGTATGTAACAAGATTACAACAAAAAAAAAAGAGATTTGAACAAAATCCATATATAAAAAGTAAACTTGGAAAAAAAACAGCACATACTACGAAACAATCATGTCCGACACGTATCATACCGTTTTTTGGTTGCTATGGAGCCATGCAGCGTACGTTACCATGCAACCGGATGACATGAAGGTGCTGCCTACCGTACCGAGTGCTTGCTGCAAGTGTTGAAAACAGTCGAAAAACTTCTACTCAACACTGACGGCCTGGCACCGTCCCTCCATCTGGGGCGCGCATCTGCTAGGCGAAAGGAAATCTAATCGTCCCGTACCAGGATCGTGTTCCAAATGGCCAAGTTACTAGCCGGATAACTTCCATCCGAACAGCAAATGGATGCCTTTCTTTGCCTTGTGCTCCACATGCTAACCCGTTTTCCCCTTTTTGCGCACAGTTCGAAAGCAAACTCAACACCGGACTCACCGACGCTAACGAGTGCCATTATCACCAGCAGCCTTGAAATATTCCCCCGCCTTCGTATGCGAAAAAGGTAGCCAAAGGTGGGCAAAAAGTAGGTTGTGCGCTCCTGTCGGATCGTCCACTTGCACGTAGCATTTGGACGGCGTGTTACTACTTCCGAACTCTAGCATTTCTCTATTTTTTTTCTTCTGCTCGTTTTCATGTGTGTTTTCTCCCAGCTCAGCTAGGAAGCGTTAGATCCAGCATGTCGGCCAGAGTACGTAAAAATCAATTTCTATCCTGATGGGAGCTTTTCATCACCCATCAGCAATGGTTTCCGTCTGATATCGACACACGCCCGGAACATGGCAGAACCGTACCGAGGGGTTGGAAGAAGCACACGAACTCAAATGCGGAAACGTTTGAAAGCTGTGGATCCTTCACCATGACAGCGACACACATTGAAGAACCCGGTGGGAGTTTGATTACCGATCAGGAAGTTTTCGAGAAGTAAAAACCAGGTGTATCGGTTCGTCGTTGCTGGTGGAGTTGAATGATCCACAGCACGCAGCAGACAGTTTTTGGCAAGCAGCAGCCGAAGACCGTGCATTCTTGTGGTCAATTTATCGCTCAGTTTTTGGAAGCGATGTGATTGATACAGGTAACCTAGAATGGGACAGCTCGTTCATGCGATTTCGGAATTGCCATCTTTTCTAGTCGCAGGCGAAGGGAACGTCAATCAATCATTCACAGTGGTCACTCCCGCCTGCTGCCACGCGGCTGAGTGGTTGTAGCTCCGTTCTTTAATGAGCTTGTTACCAACTGCCGTTTCTGTTACGGACACCCGTGACAGGTCACGGTGGGTTGGATCTCATCAGCACCGAACCAGGTGCACGTCGCGGTGGGAAGGTAGGTAGCGCGCGCGTTTTTGGAGGAAGGTGTAATTTATTAAGATAATAATTGGCATAATTTGCTTCCTTGCGCAAAAAAAAACGAAAACAAAATGAAAAATGATCGCCGTGGGGACGATTAGCCCGTATATTTGATGCAGAAATGAAAGGGAAACGAGGTACGCGAGTTCACAGATATTCGTGTGCAAGCAGATCAGATCTTGCAAAACCAATTCAGAAGAGTTGAAGCCCACCAGTTCGGGCAGTGAAGAATCGATATTTAATCCTTTTCTTTGAATCAACCGAAACAGTCCAAATGGACACGAGTGGAGCCCTACTTTCGGACCAACCATGCTCCGCCAGACAGTTTAAAACGTCGACCGTAGGGAATTCTCGCACGAAGGGAAACCAACTTTTGATTGACAGGTCCCTTCGATGTACGCTGGAGATGAGGGAATGCTGGGGAACTCTAAATGGACGGACGCGGTATTTGTGGACGTTCACGACGTTCACCACGGCGAAGACGGCTCATTTCACTTCACGCTGCTGCTCGAACCTGTCAGATTAGCGCTGACTCGCAATGTAAACACGGCCAGGTCGAATTCTCGACGACCGTTCCCACGCCTGCCCGGTTGGTACCATTGCCCAAAAGCCAGCTGTCAGAATTATTTACTCGGTTAATTAGGCACTTTGCTTCGGGGCGCATTTTGCTCACCGTAGGCGCTCTCATTGGAGCGTGGATTGGGGAGTTTTTTTTTGGTTTAGTGGCAAAAAGTTTTTGGAAGTATCTGTACCACCTGTGGCACCAGGCATCTCCAGCCCGTGGACGACTTTTAAATCTGTCGGATTTGTAGTGGAGCGATTTCTTGATTCAAATCGTATTGAAGAACAACGATAAAGGAGACTATTTCGCGATTGTCTGGATTTGGGTTGGTGAAGTAACTCGACCACATTGTTGAGTTTAAACTTTTGACAGTTTGTCAATTTTGTCATTAAAAACCTGTTCAGAACAGCTGAGCCATAAGCAAGGAAGGGTGTCTAAGTAGACTTTTTGCCGGCTGGGACTAGCAATTCCCGTTTCTACCAGAGTTTGCCGTATGTCGTACGGTTTTTTCTTGGCTAACAACAAACAACACGTTAAGGTAGGAAGTTAGGCCGGCGACCACTTATCTGTAGTTACCGCTGAAGGTTGATCCAGATAGTTACAGCTTTGTCGTTATCATCCATCGGTAAGTATCGTGCGAAGCTTTCCGTGGGCACCAAGGATGCAAAACTGAAACTATGCAAACATGGCTCGCTTTAGTTCGCAGTCCGCAGCAAGAAGATATGGCGCTGGTTGGGTTAGGATTTTACTGGCAAACACACACAAGCAAACGAGTGTGCAAACACATCGGACCATCGCGAAAGGGTTTTTGGGGCCGAAGCCCTATTTGGCGCGTGTGTGTGTTGAAGCTGCACCAGTTCCGGCCATACCGATGCGACATGGATAATAAGCTCGTAGCCACTATCTGTGGTCGACGTGTGTGTATATACATTTAAGGTTAAACTATTTTGTTCCCTCCAGAGTTGCCTCAGCACGGCAAGTCTACACCAGAGTGCCGGATGTCTCAGGTGGAAGTTTCGAAGCAGTTTCGAAGCAGTTACTCAGCTAATGAGGCAAGGTAATTTGTTTGCAAGTGTATTTCCGTGCGTGTGTTCCAACTCTTTACTCATACCCGGGAGTAAACATACTGCGGACAGGTGTTTCGCAAGTGTTTGCTCGAAGGCACTTGTGCCCGCTATTTGAGACGTCTTTCGGGCCTTCAAGTGGGAAACCCTACCGAGTTCTAATAGTTGACGCTAAAGTTGGGGAACCGATTGGTTGACGCTATTGCCGATAAGTCGCGTATATGGGCGTTTGCTTTAAATTTACTAAAGTTTTCCTCATCGTCAGACGGAAGATTTGTTTGTTGAATGTACACTCGAAGATAACACGCGTTCGATAAACGTGGCACTGGTTTGCAAGAGCAAAAACCGATCAACTGGGTTGATTTTTGGGCTTTCTGCTTCCAGCGTGGACGTACGCTTGAATACCTTGAGTTTTCTCAAGGTGATTTGATTAGTTTCAAATTAGTTCTTGTGGAATTGTGGAATTAGACCTTAGTGGAAGCAGCAAGGTTGTTCCATCTACGGGAATTTGCTATTTGTTTTGGTAAATCAATTTACAAAATTTGAAGTTTTAGAAGGGCAATGCAGTAAACTGTCTGCCTCGCCAAATATAAAACCATTAAGATACGTAGATGTTCGCCAAGCCTTTCGTGGGGTTGCCTAAGGGTGATTAGTTTGTTTGTATCCTATACCCACTTTAACCCGAGGCGTGGAAGCTTTAAATGTCACAACTTCAATTAAGGGCGCTTACCAATCGTGGAAGATGATCGAGAAAAAGCGCATAATCATAATCGTAAACATAAAACGAAGCCTGCCAGTTTAGTGCCACCCCAGTCGTTTTCCATTCCTCCTCCCCACCAAAAACCAATCATCAACGCCGTCGCGTAGCAAATGGACCCAACTATAGGCCAACTCTCCACCATGGACAGGCGGCTAGCGGCTACGACAGAAAGGTTTTGCGGCCACGCAACTAAGTTGCGCGTAGGCGTTGCTCGGGTTTTCATGGTCGCCCTCAACGCGGTACGATATGCCAACAGTGACAACAGTGTCCGAGAAGATTGGGGAAGTAAATAAAAAAAAAAAGAACAGACTACAGAACATCATTACCCTTTTGCCCTTTTTGTCGGCCCATCTTCAAGCGTTTGGGTCATAATTTTTTATTACCGATAATTAGTCACTGTACCAAAAAGCGGATGACAGCGGAGACAGGTGGAAGGTTGGTTGCAACCAAGGGGTAATGTTCAATCTAGTGGAATTGAGTATGTTCAGCATTATGCGCTCCAGATTTATACGAATGTGGGATGTGGTGCGCGTACGCGGAAGATGGAATCCATCGAATCTGCTCGAATGCTTAACATTCCTGTGATGCGTAAGCGAAGGGCTCTCTTGAATGATGGGAACAAATAAAAACACAAAAAAAACTGTGACGAGGAGGTAAAAAGCGGCCACTCGTTTTTGGGGGGAATGTGGAAAATGGTGGGAAACGTTGTACGCGCCTATACAGAGCGTGGTATGATGGTGTTGCTTCTGCTGCTTCTGCTACCGATTGGCGGTTGGTGGTGATGATGGTTCGAACAACACGTCAAGCTCAGCAAGCCCTTTTGAAGTGTGCCGAAGGGAGTCCTCCGCACGCTCTCCATTAGTATGCGGAAGCGAATGTTTGATGCGTTTGTTGCGATGGCACACACACACATACACAAATGGTCCCATAAAAAAAAGCTGACAAAAGTTTCAATCCTATGCTAATTGCGGAGGAGGACAGGAATATTAATAAATAAAGTGCGGCCCTCCATCGATGTAGGTTAGGTCGCGTTTACGTGTTGCGCATCTTGAAGGCCAGTATCTGATCGAGTTTAGTACGCGGAATATCCATTTTTGGCTAATGGCACGATTAGCTTCCGCGACAACGTTGATCCAACGATGTTTACAGTCGGCTGTACGCAATCAGGCTACAGATTGAATCTGTATGTCAAAACGAAATGTTTTATGTTGCTCGTAAAATAGCGAAATAATGCTATTAAATATGTGTAAAACAGTTGAGTTGCGATGAATGATGAGTCAATGTGGTGAGCGATCTACCGATGATGCTATAATCGAATGTCAAAATGAACATTTACCGAAAAATAAGCTAATTCTATTCCAAAGAGTAAATTCATCCTCATAAAAAAACTAAATAACTGATTCCATCTTTGTGAACTTCTCAACCTTGAGAACAAGGTTTCTCAATGTATTGAAGTTCTGGTAAATTTGAAAAAAATAATGTCTTTATTTGAAATATTTCGGTTTATCAGAAGGTAGATTATGGTATCTCCTTTCAAAATAAAATCATAATTTAGAATTCCGATGATTTCTGACGAAAAGCCGGTGGGACCTGGCAACTTGGAATTTTCACCGTGCTCAGAAGAAATTGCGTTTATGAGGCAATCGAGATCCTGAACGTATATCTCGCTTTAAGATGAATTATTAAAAAAACAATAGGAACTGTGATAACCGATCATAACAACATCTTATCATCAATCGATTTCATATTCAACATTTCCTTTATATTGAAAATGAAATTTATAGAACATAACCTGCTTCATCTTGTCCAGTGTTTGTGGCAGTTGATTTACTTTCCCATAACGGGCAAACATTAATCTGCTAAAAGAATATAAAACACTTTCCACTTCACATGCATTGCACATCTGTCAAATAAATGCTTCCACCCGGGGCAGGGTTTCGGGCAAAATAACAACGGCAGCAATCAATGGGTGCGTTCTGTCTTCTCACGGTAATTTATACATCGCGGCCGGCGCAAACGTACGGCCAAAGCTGCGCGTTAGCGAAACCTGAAAGCAATAATAAATCCTCCATGAAGCAAAACCTGAAAAAATGGCTAGGAAGTGAATGGAAAGAAAAGACATTTGCCGGTGTCCTTCGATTTGCGCGAAATGTGCCCTTGTGGCAACGGCTGAAAAGGAAAGCGCCTCCAACCATGTTTTGAGATGTTGTCGACGTGTGAGGGAAAAATTATTCACCTCACGTAATCACCGTTCCACCGGCATACGAAAAGGCTCGATTTAGGAAATGATAAAATAGAGAAAACGAGAACCGAGACAACACCCCGCAACAAGGGGTGAGACAACATTTAAAAAAAGACAAACATTTGGAGGAAAATTTCGCTAAGATACACTTTTGCAAGAGTGCACACGTCGATAAAACAAAAGCGAAACCCGAAACGGCGGGACGCGTAATGCAACTGAATGAAAAAAAACATAAGGAAAACGAATTGAAATTGAAATTGGAAGTAGCGAATTGAGGTGCCACATACTGCATACATGGTACATGGGGCCGTCTCATTGCGTCTCCCGTTTTTAGGAATGCACATGGAATACGAACGCTTCCGTTGATTTCATTACCCACTGGAAAGGGATTCTCCTTTATTTGCCAGCTTGTTAGCTAGACAAGCGAAACATGTTCTGCGTGTGAGACGAAAATAATTGAATCACGCAACTTATTTCTCCTGGGTCTCCTCTTGAAAAGAAAAAATCCTGACCTGGATCACAATAAAGACGACATTAGACCAAATGCGCAGGTACAAAAAGCTTCGTTTTGTTTGATAAAAAAGAAATTCTAAACTGTGTGTTACAAAATGAAAACCTCAAATATTTGTTAAAAAATATATATATTTCTGTTTAAGAAATGTGGTTCAATCAAGACAACAAGAGCCTCACTAGAACCATCGGGAATTCNTTACGTGTTGCGCATCTTGAAGGCCAGTATCTGATCGAGTTTAGTACGCGGAATATCCATTTTTGGCTAATGGCACGATTAGCTTCCGCGACAACGTTGATCCAACGATGTTTACAGTCGGCTGTACGCAATCAGGCTACAGATTGAATCTGTATGTCAAAACGAAATGTTTTATGTTGCTCGTAAAATAGTGAAATAATGCTATTAAATATGTGTAAAACAGTTGAGTTGCGATGAATGATGAGTCAATGTGGTGAGCGAACAACCAATGTTGCTATAATCGAATGTCAAAATGATAGATAAGTATATTTTATAGTCACTCAAAGTTTTGATAAATATTTTAAATCCATTTACCGAAAAATAAGCTAATTCTATTCCAAAGAGTAAACTCATCTTTGCGAACTTCTCAACCTTGAGAACAAGGTTCCTCAATGTGTTGCAGCTCTGTTAAATTTGAAAAAATTGATAGATAAATTATATTTTTCAAGCTTTTAAACTTTAATCGTTGTCACTTTTATCATTAATTGGAATATTCATATTCAGTTTATCAAAAGGAAGATTATGATATCTTCATTCAAAATAAATTCTTAATTTAGAATTCCGATGATTTCTGACGAAAAGCCGTTGAGAACTGGCAACTTGGAATTTTCACAGTGCTCAGAAGAAATTGCGTTTTTGAGGCAATCGAGATCCTGAACGTATATCTCCCTTTAAGGTGAATTATTTAAAAAAAAAAACAATAGCAGCTGTGATAACCGATCATAACAACATCTTATCATCAATCGATTTCATATTCAACATTTCCTTTATATTGAAAATGAAATTTATAGAACCTAACCTGCTTCATCTTGTCCAGTGTTTGTGGCAGTTGATTTACTTTCCTATAACGGGCAAACATTAATCTGCTAAAAGAATATAAAACACTTTCCACTTCACATGCATTGCACATCTGTCAAATAAATGCTTCCACCCGGGGCAGGGTTTCGGGCAAAATAACAACGGCAGCAATCAATGGGTGCCTTCTGTCTCCTCACGGTAATTTATACATCGCGGCCGGCGCAAACGTACGGCCAAAGCTGCGCGTTAGCGAAACCTGAAAGCAATAATAAATCCTCCATGGAGCAAAACCTGAAAAAAATGGCTAGGAAGTGAATGGAAAGAAAAGACATTTGCCGGTGTCCTTCGATTTGCGCGAAATGTGCCCTTGTGGCCACGGCTGAAAAGGAAAGCGCCACCAACCATGTTTTGAGATGTTGTCGTCGTGTGAGGGAAAAATTATTCACCTCACGTAATCACCGTTCCACCGGCATACGAAAAGGCTCGATTTAGGAAATGATAAAATAGAGAAAACGAGAACCGAGACAACACCCCGTAACAAGGGGTGAGACAACATTTAAAAAAAGACAAACATTTGGAGGAAAATTTCGCTAAGATACACTTTTGCAAGAGTGCACACGTCGATAAAACAAAAGCGAAACCCGAGACGGCGGGACGCGTAATGCAACTGAATGAATAAAAAACATAAGGAAAACGAATTGAAATTGAAATTGGAAGTAGCGAATTGAGCTGCCACATACTGCATACATGGTACATGGGGCCGTCTCATTGCGTCTCCCGTTTTTAGGAATGCACATGGAATACGAACGCTTCCGTTGATTTCATTACCCACTGGAAAGGAATTCTCCTTTATTTGCCAGCTTGTTAGCTAGACAAGCGAAACATGTTCTGCGTGTGAGACGAAAATAATTGAATCACGCAACTTATTTCTCCTGGGTCTCCTCTTGAAAAGAAACAATCCTGACCTGGATCACAATAAAGACGACATTAGACCAAATGCGCAGGTACAAAAAGCTTCGTTTTGTTTGATAAAAAAGAAATTCTAAACTGTGTGTTACAAAATGAAAACCTCAAATATTTGTTAAAAAATATATATATTTCTGTTTAAGAAACCATCGGGAATTCACACATGAATTTCATGACGAGAAGATTAAAAATCAAATCTCTGAAGATGGACGCGAGTACGAGATTAAGCAGGAACTTCAAGACACTGTTAGAAATTGTCGGCGATCCTTGTCTGTTCACGGTTCAAAAATATTCTCGGAAAGTATCTGGAACAAATTATTAGATTTTTTTATTCAGGTAGGACGGCCTGACGCAAATTATTGGAAATAATTCATTGTAAAGTTCCTTGAGCGATATTCCACAGATGGTCTATTTCTTCTCAGAGTTCAGCTTTTTAAAGTGTTTGGAAAGCACTCAAATGTTTGTGAAATTATTTTAAAATTTTAGGAGCTAGCTGGGCCACTTGATGAGAATGCCGGACTCATGCCCACCAGGAAGGTGCTCGTCAGCGACTCGTTAGACAAGAGACGTAGAGGAGCACAACGAGCTCGTTTCCTGGAAACTAATTGGAAACCTGGCCAAGTCTTCGCGACGTGCTCAACCATTGGGCAGGCAAAAAAGAAAAAGACATAGAGAGGAGTGGGGTGTTTCCCACGCCATTAATTTAATGTCTTTTTTCCAGTTTAATGTCCAGGAAAAAGACCATGAAGATTTATCTCCAGTGAAAAAAGCACTAATTACATAAAATAATATCACAAAACCTTTTCTTTTTCTATCATCCTAATCGAAATTGAAACCCTTCCATTGGAATTATTCAACGACATCATTAAGCAAAGGATATACAGAACGAATACCTTTCCGCTCTGGGCTACCTGGGTGATCATGTACATCCTTTTTGGGTGAATAAATGAAACGAGTGACCGAAAAATATCAATGACAACACCATTAAAACGTTACCAAAGCTAACCATCACGTCGCCGTAGGGCTAGAGTTAGGACGATGGTCCCAACGGTACACCGCGTACACCGTGGCCAGGATTAATTGAAGATTGCTCGAGGATTGTGTGGTGTGATTCGGTTAGGACATACGCAAACATACATTCACGGACCGTGCGTAAGGGTGTGACACGTACCGGCAGAACAAGAATGAAAATGTCAGATAAAAGCCCAAAAAAAAGAGAAAACCTCACACAAACATCACAAACAAGAATAATGAAGGATCGCCGACGGTATACACGCATCCACGCATAAGAAGAAAATCGGGAAAAAAAAGATACACTGTTCCCGCTGTACTCTTGGGTTGCTCTTGTCCGAGTGACTGTGCAAACGGACAAACTGACATCGGGAAAAGCATTAAACCCTCGCTTCAGTTTGGGGTTCGTTGTTGGGCCACAATCCGTCAACGTGCTTGAAGCGTAAGCTAACACGACATGCACCGGCGCATTTCAACACTTGTCGTCTCGGTTCCCATGGCTCTCGGGGATGATGAGGACGTTCATCACTTTTTTGGGAGCCAAAACCGGGTAACTGGGCCCACCGAAAAGGACACTTGCACAGAAAACGGACACAGCAGGGTATGATCATTATGCAAATTTATGTAACCTGCAGCGTGTCGATACAGCAACGGTGGCCGAAATCGAAAACGAAACTGCATCGATACGCTTCCCTAGAGTGGTGTGTCTATCGACTTGGGTTCGTGCCTCCACCGGGAGTCGGCTACAAATTTAAGGGATTTTCCATTGGCTTATCGGTACGACATCAGCCGTAGTGCAGGATTCGCGGATTCCGGCCTCCATGGTGAATGGTGCTATGATGATGATGATGATGATGACGATGGTGTGATTTCTCCCGCTGGGAAAACACATCTCCTGACGGAAATACCCGGACGGAGTGTTCCTAAATATTCAAAAGCCAAAATCAAGCAAGCTAACTCATGGTCCTGGTGCTCGTTTTGGTTGCTTGTTGTCGCCGTTTCTCGCGACAGTCCAAGAGTCGGAAGAAAATTGTACACACGCTTCCGGTCTTTCGGCTTGTTGCATTGGCAGGGTCCCGGTGAATGTTTGGTGAACCTATCGATTCACTATGGATGGATCGATGTGTAGCCGTTTGCAGTGAAATAACGAAAATTGCAATGAAAATTGGCAACATCGAGAGCGTGGTACGATGACGATTTGTCAACCCGAAATGTCGCTCCGAATGGATCTCCGAGAGTCTTTGCGGTAGTGTGTAGGGAGTTTTGAATTTCATTTCTGTGTATGTTGCCGATATGAGTGAGGAGGCTTGAACACACTGGAAGGCAGATTAAGAGAAGGGAATGTTTGTGCTTTTATTTGACTGTTGTGTTCTACATGCAAGTGGGAAACCGATTGGCTGTGCTTTGGAAGAACGTGTACGTACTTGAGTTTGCGTTTGTTAAACATTAAATAAAACATAGAAAGAAGCAACTATTTTAGTTAAATTTCTCGACCTATCTACATACAACATAAAGTTTTAATCACACATACAGTTGTTTGTCAATAAAGTGAGGTTCATTCAATTAATATTTAATGCATTATATGTTCCAATTATGCCAAATAATTTTACAACTGTCAATTATTTAATATCGATTTCAAGGATTTTTTTAAATCAATTACTAACTACATTTCAGTTAGAAATATTCGCTAAAGAAAGATAACAGTAATAGGAATATATTGACTTATTTATTTGATTATTGAACCTTTACGCAAAAATAATAAATTCTCAACTATTGTAAGATCTTCTCTGAAACTTTTCAATGTCGAGTTTATGAAATATTATTTTGTTAATTTTTTTAACTTTATTCCAATCTTTTGCTATTTCTAAGTTGATTGTAGACATTTTTGAATCACTACAGCATGCACAAAAAAAAATTTAGATTGGTTTTTCAGACTAACAGAAATTTATTTTACTACCAAAATGAATAGACATAACGTGCTTAAGTTTCAAAATTTATATTTTCGAAGTAACGATTAAAAACCCAAAAGGTGTTATAGCAAATAGGAAAA
>CM028126.1:37247211-37276652 GCA_016254315.1 Anopheles parensis
ATTTATTTTACTACCAAAATGAATAGACATAACGTGCTTAAGTTTCAAAATTTATATTTTCGAAGTAACGATTAAAAACCCAAAAGGTGTTATAGCAAATAGGAAAAAAAAGTATTTAGTTCATTAAATTGAGTTGTGTGTAAAGATTGCCTTACCTCAATGACCGCCACTGTACTCCAGTCAATAAAAATGACAAATTTAATTGATATATTTTTTGTTTTATGGAAATAAAGGAAGTAAATGTTTCTTTACTGTACACACCGTGCACCGAGATGGTTAGAAATGATAATTAAATATAACTCACAGTTGCTTTTATCGCTAATGAACGACTGTGTTTTACAACTGAGACAAAGAGAAGGAAAGAAAGGAAAAAAACCCCAACAACACCCCTAAGTCACGATCCAACGCTGAAACGTTCAACTTCCACCCTCGATCTTGTTTTCTAACCAACTTCAAAGCAATGTCACCACCAGAGCGCTTTACCTAAGGTCCAGATCTAACCTCTGACCCGTGCGATATCAAGAGGAAAGTGGAAAATTCATGGCCAGCATCAGAATCACAATCAACAAAGAAAAAAGAGTAAAAAAGAAAGCCCATTGCAGTCGGCGTATAGAAAATGGTAAGGGTGGCCTCTTTTACGTGTTTACCAACCTCCACCCACCTCACCCTTCTCTTCTTTCCATATCAACTATCGGGTCGCCTTTCTGACCACTTCATTTGTCGTCACGGGGTTTTTCGCTTTTTTGCATCAATGCCGCATTGTAGCCGCATTGCACGTCGTCTCGTACTCGTGCAGTACTTCTTTCTTTTCCGGGCTTTTGGGGATGTGGAAATAATTTGCATTCAAATGGGGGGAAGATGGAGGTGGCTTGGTTCACACGCAAACGGAACAGTGGCAGAGGAAAAAAACTCCGTAAATCCGGACGACTTTCATGATGAAAAAGGGCAGCTTCAACAACAACAACAGCCAAGCTTCCAATTTGAGCCTTCAAGTGAGATTGTGGGATCACTGTTTTGAGAAGCTCGTGATCGTGGTGTTTGTGTGTGTGTAGAGCTTTCCGTGTCATTTTCATGTCGTTTTCATTTCTCCGTCAACGGCGTGTTGCAGCTTGCGGGTGGATGAGTGGGTTTCCTAATGCTTGGGAACGGCCCGCGGAGTAGTGAATACCTAGAAATCTTCTCCAATTCTCGGTTGGTTTAGTGCGCTTATTCGCACTTCTCGGTCACCGTTCTAGTACGATTCGTACCACCGTTCGACCCTTCAAACATGAAAGCGTTCCTTCAGCTCAACAGGAAGGTGAAGCAGGGTTGTAGCAACAAATTAATTTTGAGCACACCTAAAGCCAACGCAAAAAAAGGTACTGAGAGATAGGATCGCGGATTGCGAGTTGTGGGTTACGTGAAGTGGCACGCTCGACATCAGAACAAAGTTGACCTGTACCGAGAACCAAACGGAGGTTATTCCACATATTGCATTTCTTTTTTTCCCTATATAACGCACAAGATTTCCCTATATAACGCATTAGAACGTCCAGAGGTCGACGACGACGTGCCCTGCTAAACCTTTAACGTCTGGGAATAATGTTGTAAAAAAAATAACGATGCGAATAAAGCTTCTCTATTCCTGAGCGTTGGACCATGTAATGGAACTCGTCTCGTATGGAGTCCCTCCGATCCCTACGATTATGACTATGAACAAGAGCTTTTGCTTCAGCTGTTGTAGATTATGAGATTGATGATTAAAAAAAATAAAAGGAGCACAAGGATTTGAACTTCTTTTTTTCTCACCCCAGGTATGGAATGATGCCTCGCTTCTCAGGAGTTCAAAACTACACCGAACCATGCAGGGCGGACACATATGGCTACGTGATGGATAGTGCACCTGGACTCATCCGAAGATACCCTTTTGTACCTTTTAACCTTATAGCATCCTCCATTTTCTTTCCAAAAGCCAGTACAACGTGCTCTTTAACTCGCTGCAAAACCTTTCCGTCTCAAGAAGCATACTAAAGTCCATCCGGTCTCCGGACACATTCTGCGTCCAGGGTAACTGACGGTGAGTAACGAGCTGTGCAACCTGCCGTATCATTATAATCCTACTGTGGAGACTCCCGGCAACGATAGTGGCGTAACTTGACCGACGGTGCGCAAAATTGGTACACTCCATTATCTTCACACTGACGATGAATTTCACTCTTGTTCGGTGAGGTCTCTCTTTCTCTCTGTACGAGTGCGAGTCATCCAAAAACATATAAAAGCTACCTTTGTGTATCAGCAGCCGGTGACAAGAAACATTCTGTTGTGATTATAAAGTCTTCACATTTGACTTCTGTTTCTGGTGTGACAGTTTCGGACGGGATCGTGACGCTTTTTGTACGCCCACTGTGTCACGCAGCGCTCATCACGAAACGCTCGGTTTAATGTATGTCATCGCGTCGGTCCATAATCCATGGAGAGTAAAAGTGTCGACCGGAATGTTATGGCACTTTTCTTCGCAAAAGCATTCCACGGCGGCAATGGGCCACTGTCAGCTGTCCGTCCCGTTCGCTGTTATGTAGTGAGGCTTAGGAAAATGGTAGCATCTCGCTGGTCGCTTTCCTGGAATGGTTTCACGATTCCGTCGACAATGCCAACACCTGACAGGCAAGTGTCAAATATGTCCATGCGCATCACCGTTTGTCGTTTTGGGTCGTGCGCGCATTAATGCAAACAGCACGACGACGCCGACATACACCGACAGAATGCCGGCAGAAAAAAGTTGGCCCCGAAACTTAGACACACACACCACGTTTTTCGTCCGGGAAACGTCAGGAAACATGCTGTTGCAAACTGTTTTCCCCTAGGTGCGCTATCCCACCCAGCTGCTGGTAACAAAAGAATACTATTCCATCTCTTCTCCCGCGCCACCCCGGCTGCCTACCCCGTTTTTGGGGACCGTTTTTTTCTGTGGGTCAAAAAATTCCAGCAGTGTCATCTTTTGCACCGAACGCAAGCAAAACTGGCTGGCTGGCTTCGTTTCATCATCAAGTATGCAAACACGCGACACACGCGCGTTGACGGCACACGGCGGAAACAAAAAACAAACGCCGTAGTGCGTAGCAACCGTAGCCATTTAACTGACCGTTGCGCAAAGTGATTGCAAAGAAATTCCTATGTTAATCGTGTTTGGTTCGTGCTCGTGTTGTTTCGTTGCCCGGTGCGTTTTGTGGAGCAGTCTTCCGCCAGTGAGTCACTGTGCCAGCGCGATTTGCATTGCTGCGGACGACACAGCGTGGAGTGCGCGAGTGCAATGTTAATGTAATTGCTACGCAAATGTTATGTTTGCGTTGGCTTGGATTTACATTTTTTCAATTAAAATTTTGATTCTAATGGATATCTGTGCCCGAGCATTGGCATTGAGATTATGCAAGGTTGGATTTTTAGTTAAAATATTAGGATAAATGATGAGGCAAAATGCTGAAGGTCACTTTAAAGTTCCAAGAATTCTTTAAAGTCTCTTAGACGTTTTAAGCGTCTTAGACGTCTTAAACGTCTTAAAAGTTGTAAGAAAGAATTTTATAATGAAAAAGGAATATTTTAAAGCTAAAGAAGTGACAAGATCAGCAATGGCATTCAAGTAATGTAATGCCGCATTTTGTAGTAAAGCTTTATATAAAATAAACATTTTAAAATTCCACAATTTCAAAGACAGCTTTAAAAATGGAAAGTGCTTGAGGTTAATGAAATAAACCGAAGTGACTCTCGAAAAACCTGCAGTTAAACATTCGACACAAGTGTATTTACATCTCGGATCAACAAATTATTTCTTGTGGGTGAAAATCCCCATTTTCCACATCATAACCACCTAAAGCCGTGGAAAAATTCCATCCAAAAAACCTATTCGTTCAAAGCCGGGGAAAACACGCTCACACACACACATTCACGCAAACTGCCTACAAGTGTGGTGAGTTTTCCTACTTAATTTCCACACCGTTTCTTCGCCTCACGTGAAACAATATTTTCTTTCCATCTCAATGTAGCGTGGAACACCATGGCCTTCGCTGCACGCCCGTATGGACGGGAAAAGCATGAAAAGCCAAAACGTCGCCCGCGTACGCATGGGAGCGCATTTTTCACGGGAATCGCATACGTTGGATAACGGGGTGGAAAATGGGAACGCAATGATGTTGCGTTTTCCAAATCGACGGTGGAAAATGGGGTTACATGTTTGGGGGTGGAGAGAGAGCGAGAGGTACGTGCCCAAAAACTCGCTCTCAACGTACAACAACTGAGGCTTCCAATTCTTAGTTCCATTTTTGTTGTTGTGTGATGATTTTCCAAACAAACAAAAAACAAGTTGTGAAAATGTGTACCACTTGTGTTCCGGGAGGGATAAGGATTGAGTGAACGGAAGAGAATACTCGAGGAAAAGTACATACAAGGACATGAAAAGAATGGAAAAGCAAGGACCCGTATCGAAACGTATCGAAGGTTATTGTCTTGTCATGAAAAACAGGACGAAAAAAAAACATTGAACATTGGCGTCTTTGTAGTACATTGAACGCGCACCGTACGCGGCAGCATCTTTTCATATTGTTCGAAAGCGATCGCCGGTATATGTTTACGCATAATTCGTAAGTGCTTTCCAAACCATACTCCCCAGCGTTCTCATGTTTGGAACGATATGTTATTATTTGCTCTGTTCGTTCCTTTCCTTCGGAGGTGTCCTTTTGTCAAGAGGTCGATATACTTGAACCGTTTTAGCTGGCAAAAGTTTCGGCTTCAGCAGTGAACCATCGCTTTTTTTTTGCTGCTGTTTGCAACAACTTTGTGAGCTACTTTCACCTCACTTTAGATTACTTCGGTTAAGTTTTACTTAGCTTTTTCATACATTCTTTTACTGTTTGGAAAAGTTACAACAACAAAAAAAAAAAAACATCTGCATTATACTACCAGCGAAATAAAAGCATGGTATAATGTTTTTTTTTTTGCTTTTTGCACTGGCATTCTCATTTCTTGCTTGTTATGAAATTATTTTTCCTCTTCTACATCATTGCAAAATGTTTATAAGGAGGATCACCATCGCAAGTGAGTACCCGAGCTAAACTTTCCACCCAGTCACGGTTCAAACCAATTTATTAGTCCGGCTTTATTTTGGGGGTCGGTTGGTGCACCGCAAGAAATAAACAGACAATACACGTTGGATTCAATCTTTCGCTGAAGAATTTTCCAAGCAGTAACCCTGGGATGGCCACATGAAATACATCATTTTAGAGGTAACATTTTCCTTTGGTTAATATTTTCTTATCGTCTTTATACTGTTCTCTCTCGCGTAAAGTCTTACTACGCAATATTCGATTATGACCCTCTTTGCAAAGTTCAAACATGACTCGTGAGTTTCCACCTTTTTCACCCATGCAAACACACACACACACGGGTTTCAGTTGTGGGGAGAAAATTCAAACACCACCCCTACACATCCCGGTTCGGCGGGTTTTGAGAACTTTCACTTTCATAATGTACAAAATTTATGTCATGAAATGAGGCAAAGGGAAGCAAATTTTAGGAACAAATATTTTACCAAGGTTTACGATGATGAGCTTAGGTTTAAGACAAAAAGCGCGGGGAGAGCAGTTGCGAAGAATGTCTCAAAAGATGTGGGAGGTAACATCGTTTCACTGCCTGATGAAGATTGTTAGCGCTGATGATTGTAAACTACTGAGGTGCTGTAAAGTGTCGCATGCTCATAAGTGGATCGTTTGATCATTTTGGTTGTTTTGTGTGACGGTTTTGCAGTATGCTGCTTAATATGTCATGTTAATTTGAATAAGAGGATTGTTGGATGTAAATTTTCAAATTGGAAGATATTTTATGTAATCTAATGATTTGGATTGAAAGCGATCCGGAGTTCCAAAGTGCTTAAACGATAGAACTAGTCGCAGTCTAATCGATCCTTCACATGTAAAAAAACCCAGAGTCCAACATGGCAGGCAAAGTCCACGGTTAGTTTTGGATCCAATATCACATTTGAGTTAATTGATCGTTTACTCACGGTGATGAACAAGCTCCCGAGCGCTTAGCTCATGTGAGCTGCTGGTGAGCACTAACAGGAGTGCAAGATCACATGTGTGAGTGCACGATCACAAGATCACATTGCTTGCTTAGGCGAGCTTTCATTGTACTTGTCTAGTGAAGACTCTTGAAATAACATTAAAAAAGTTTGTGTGTAGATTTGATGTCAAGTTGAACTGAGCTCTAATTAGCTCAATTTTAACAGCTGTCAGATTTCCTTCTGAACTCTCACTTGTTCCAGGCGCTTCTATTCTACCAATATTTTAGTGGACATTCGTGTGTAACTTAACTTAAATTCGCTAGTAGCGTCGATGCGACAAGTCTTTTATGATTTTAACTCAAACTCATCAGCTAACATTCATGATAGCTCACTATCAGCTCACGCGTGAGTTACCTCATTTGTGCCACAGAGCTCTCCTTCAAGTTAGCTCAGGTAGCCCATGTAATAAAATTGAATTTCAACAAAAAGAGTATATTGAACTTAGAAACCGTCAAGTATAAAAATATCATTTTTATTTGCTTTGAATTTATTTTGTGCACCTATAAAGTAAAAAATTGGAGAGAAAAAAAACTCACGTGCCTTGTCGTTTTACGTCGAGTCAGTCCCATTTGCAACATAAAGATATTTCCCAGCAAAAGTATTTCATCATGATAACACACACACACATACCTGTAATGAAAGTGAAAAAGAAAACAAAACAAGATAAAAAATATGCATGAAACATCGTTAAGGTAAAACATTTTCTTTGATACTATTGAAGATTAAAACTTTTTTACTTTTTTTTTTTTAGGGGGTGGGCGAGAATAAAATGGCAACAAAACACAGTATTTTTTCTTATCTTTTTTAGACACATACACCGTGAAATGTATACCAGCGGGAAAGAAAACTCATCTCCATCTTGATCAAGCAGGTATGTAATTAAGTAACGCTAAAGGTAAGACGCATCTCCGGCGAGGGTGCGCGTTGGTTTTGGTAGGGAAATGTTCAACCAAAAATAATGAGATTTTCCGGTCGTTTCGAAGCGATTTTCGTAGGTCGAGCAAATGGTTCACAAACGGAGCAGTATAGATTCACAACTTTTCACTGGGTGTGGTACCGTGAAACCGGTCTGCTTAGCTGAACCTTTGTTTTTGTCTGCTTCTTTTTTCTCGGTCGTGAAAATCTTACCGCATAAATCACCGCAGTACCGTAATGTTACCATAGCTTTTAGCATTAGCTTACGGGCAACAACGTGTGGTTGAAGTTACTGGCAAAATTCTTTGCAAACTGCATACAGCGTCTGTCTGGCAGGGCAGGGGAAAAAATAAGACGACGACAGACGCATGTGTGCGCCTCCCGGGTCGCATAATATAAACATGTTTAATTATCCTTCTTTATGGTTCCGACCACCGACGAACTGTACCCGAAAGCTCATTCGGTGTATGATTGCCATTTTGAAGCGAGCCGTGAAGCAACAGTAGCGAACTGTTCCAAGTTCCATGTCTCAAGCGTGCATTACGTCAAGAAACCCTTGCTACAAAATGCTTGGGCGCTTTGGGTACCAGCATTGCAGGGCAGGATTAGTGTCTGTACACATCCACGCACACACACATGTGCACAAACATAGCGCAATTAATTGGCTTTTGCTTACCAAGGTACCTATAGCAAAGCTATGTCTTTGAGGAAACAACAAAACATGACGGAAAGCCCCCGACGACACTGGCGGTGTGTTATGGAAAGATAAAAATATCCGGATCTGGTAAGACAGTTTAAATTTATTAGAGCAGACAATGTTTTCCAGGCTAGCAAAAGGGCTATTGCTGGTAAACCGCACACATGTCACAAACCACCGATGGTACGTGGATGATGCGCCAGTCAGCAGCAAAGGCAGGACCGCCATCGCCGCACCTAAAGTGTGTGGTTCTGTAATCATGAACCCACCAAACAATTCCCACTTCCTGCGTTTTGCGAGGTGAAAACCCAACGATTCCGTCTGTTTTGGGGACGAAATATTTGGTAGACTTTTAAGAAACGAAATAGAAATGCAGGCAGCTGGAGATGAAACACAGACTGCTTGTGGGTGTATGAAATAAGCCAAAGCCCCGAATCCATTTTCGTACAAAATTGCAAAAAGGTTACCCAATTTCGTGTCGTGTCTTCTGCTGTCTCGGCCGATGACATTACAGGGTTTCTGGGACATTACTTCAGCTGGGAAACGTTGGAATTATTACTGGATTCTTCCTAAGTTGTGCAAAATGGTGTGGAGGTAGATCTGGAATCTTTCACATTTATTGCATCTCAGATTGGAGTTGACATACTGAAAGATCCAGATAGAGCAGATCCAGAATTACCTCCGCATATTCTAGTTCAACTTGAGCAAAGTCCAAAAATCTTCACTCCAACATTTGCCTTTTGAAATTTGAAAAACCCTGCATGTTTGCGTGGTAGCGGCGACAAATGTAATAAAAAAAACCACCCTCCCCACACCAACGGAGACTCTCTCTTTAAGACCACCATGAGGATGTTGGTTTGCGTGGTGTAGCAGCAAATGGCTTAGCACCAAAAGCCACATGGTTAAGCATTCAATTTGAAATTATAGCCCAAGCCAGNCCAAAAACATATAAAAGCTACCTTTGTGTATCAGCAGCCGGTGACAAGAAACATTCTGTTGTGATTATAAAGTCTTCACATTTGACTTCTGTTTCTGGTGTGACAGTTTCGGACGGGATCGTGACGCTTTTTTGTACGCCCACTGTGTCACGCAGCGCTCATCACGAAACGCTCGGTTTAATGTATGTCATCGCGTCGGTCCATAATCCATGGAGAGTAAAAGTGTCGACCGGAATGTTATGGCACTTTTCTTCGCAAAAGCATTCCACGGCGGCAATGGGCCACTGTCAGCTGTCCGTCCCGTTACCGTTGGTGTGTGGTGAGGCTTAGGAAAATGGTAGCATCTCGCTGGTCGCTTTCCTGGAATGGATTCACGATTCCGTCGACAATGCCAACACCTGACAGGCAAGTGTCAAATATGTCCATGCGCATCACCGTTTGTCGTTTTGGGTCGTGCGCGCATTAATGCGAACAGCACGACGACGCCGACATACACCGACAGAATGCCGGCAGAAAAAAGTTGGCCCCGAAACTTAGACACACACACCACGTTTTTCGTCCGGGCAACGTCAGGAAACATGCTGTTGCAAACTGTTTTCCCCTAGGTGCGCTATCCCACCCAGCTGCTGGTAACAAAAGAATACAATTCCATCTCTTCTCCCGCGCCACCCCGGCTGCCTACCCCGTTTTTGGGGACCGTTTTTTTTTCTGTGGGTCAAAAAATTCCAGCAGTGTCATCTTTTGCACCGAACGCAAGCAAAACTGGCTGGCTGGCTTCGTTTCATCATCAAGTATGCAAACACGCGACACACGCGCGTTGACGGCACACGGCGGAAACAAAAAACAAACGCCATAGTGCGTAGCAACCGTAGCCATTTAACTGACCGTTGCGCAAAGTGATTGCAAAGAAATTCCTATGTTAATCGTGTTTGGTTCGTGCTCGTGTTGTTTCGTTGCCCGGTGCGTTTTGTGGAGCAGTCTTCCGCCACTGAGTCACTGTGCCAGCGCGATTTGCATTGCTGCGGACGACACAGCGTGGGAAGTGCGCGAGTGCAATGTTAATGTAATTGCTACGCAAATGTTATGTTTGCGTTGGCTTGGATTTACATTTTTTCAATTAAAATTTTGATTCTAATGGATATCTGTGCCCGAGCATTGGCATTGAGATTATGCAAGGTTGGATTTTTAGTTAAAATATTAGGATAAATGATGAGGCAAAATGCTGAAGGTCACTTTAAAGTTCCAATAATTCTTTAAAGTCTCTTAGACGATTTAAGACGTTTTAAACGTCTTAAACGTCTTAAAAATTGTAAGAAAGAATATTATAATGAAAAAGGAATATTTTAAAGCTAAAGAAGTGACAAGATCAGCAATGGCATTCAAGTTATGCAGTGCCGCATTTTGTTGTAAAGCTTTATTTAAAATTACTATTTTAAAATTCCACAATTCCCAAGATAGCTTTAAAAATGGGAAGTGCTTGAGGTTAATGAAATAAACCGAAGTGACTCTCGAAAAACCTGCAGTTAAACATTCGACACAAGTGTATTTACATCTCGGATCAACAAATTATTTCTTGCGGGTGAAAATCCCCATTTTCCACATCATAACCACCTAAAGCCGTGGAAAAATTCCATCCAAAAAACCTATTCGTTCAAAGCCGGGGAAAACACGCACATACACACACACATTCACGCAAACTGCCTACAAGTGTGGTGAGTTTTCCTACTTAATTTCCACACCGTTTCTTCGCCTCACGTGAAACAATATTTTCTTTCCATCTCAATGTAGCGTGGTACACCATGGCCTTCGTTGCACGCCCGTATGGACGGGAAAAGCATGAAAAGCCAAAACGTCGCCCGCGTACGCATGGGAGCGCATTTTTCACGGGAATCGCATACGTTGGATAACGGGGTGGAAAATGGGAACGCAATGATGTTGCGTTTTCCAAATCGACGGTGGAAAATGGGGTTACATGTTTGGTGGGGGGAGAGAGAGAGAAATACGTGCCCAAAAACCCGCTCTCAACGTACAACAACTGAGGCTTCCAATTCTTAGTTCCATTTTTGTTGTTGTGTGATGATTTTCCAAACAAACAAAAAACAAGTTGTGAAAATGTGTATCACTTGTGTTCCGGGAGGGATAAGGATTGAGTGAACGGAAGAGAATACTCGAGGAAAAGTACATACAAGGACCTGAAAAGAATGGAAAAGCAAGGACCCGTATCGAAACGTATCGAAGGTTATTGTCTTGTCATGAAAAACAGGACGAAAAAAAAACATTGAACATTGGCGTCTTTGTAGTACATTGAACGCACCCGTACGCGGCAGCATCTTTTCATATTGTTCGAAAGCGATCGCCGGTATATGGTTACGCATAATTCGTAAGTGCTTTTCAAACCATACTCCCCAGCGTTCTCATGTTTGGAACGATATGTTATTATTTGCTCAGTTCGTTCCTTCCTTCGGAGGTGTCCTTTTGTCAAGAGGTCGATATACTTGAACCGTTTTAGCTGGCAAAAGTTTCGGCTTGAGCAGTGAACCTTCGCTTTTTTTTTGCTGCTGTTTGCAACAACTTTGTGAGCTACTTTCACCTCACTTTAGATTACTTCGGTTAAGTTTTACTTAGCTTTTTCATACATTCTTTTACTGTTTGGAAAAGTTACAACAACAAAAAAACATCTGCATTATACTACCAGCGAAATAAAAGCATGGTATGTTTTTTTTTTGCTTTTTGCACTCGCATTCTTATTTCTTGTTTGTTATGAAATTATTTTTCCTCTTCTACATCACTGCAAAATGGTTATAAGGAGGATCACCATCGCAAGTGGGTACCCGAACCAAACTTTCCACCCAGTCACGGTTCAAACCAATTTATTAGTCCGGCTTTATTTTGGGGGTCGGTTGGTGCAGCGCAAGAAATAAACAGACAATACACGTTGGATTCAATCTTTCGCTGAAGAATTTTCCATGCAGTAACCCTGGGATGGCCACATGAAATACATCATTTTAGAGGTAACATTTTCCTTTGGTTAATATTTTTTTATCGTCTTTATACTGTTCTCTCTCGCGTAAAGTCTTACTACGCAATATTCGATTATGACCCTCTTTACAAAGTTCAAACATGACTCGTGAGTTTCCACCTTTTTCACCCATGCAAACACACACACACACACACACACACGGGTTTCAGTTGTGGGGAGAAAATTCAAACACCACCCCTACACATCCCGGTTCGGCGGGTTTTGAGAACTTTCACTTTCATAATGTACAAAATTTATGTCATGAAATGAGGCAAAGGATATGGGGTAAGAAAATTTTAGGAACAAATATTTTACCAAGGTTTACGATGATGAGCTTAGGTTTAAGACAAAAAGCGGGGGTGGGGGGGGGGGGGGCAGCAGTTGCGAAGAATGTCTCAAAAGATGTGGGAGGTAACATCGTTTCACTGCCTGATGAAGATTATTATGATTGTAAACTACTGAGGAGCTGTAAAGTGTCGCATGCTCATAAGTGGATCGTTTGATCATTTTGGTTGTTTTGTGTGACAGCTTTGCAGTATGCTGCTTAATATGTCATGTTAAGTTGAATAAGAGGATTGTTGGATGTAAATTTTCAACTTGGAAGATATTTTATGTAATCTAATGACTTGGATTGAAAGCGATCCGGTGTTCTAAAGTGCTTAAACGATAGAACTAGTCGCAGTCTAATCGATCCTTCACATACTGGGCTCCTGCTACGTGTAAAAAAAGCCAGAGAAGTCCAACATGGCAGGCAAAGTCCTTTGCTAGTTTCTCATCCAATATCTCATTTGAGTTAATTGATCGTTTACTCACGGTGATGAACAAGCTCCCGAGCGCTCAGCGCATGTGAGCTGCTGGTGAGCACTAGCACTCCTCGCAAGATCACATATGTGAGGGCAAGATCACAAGATCACATCGCTTGCTTAGACGAGCTTTCATTGTATTTGTCTTGTGAACACTCTTGAAATAAAATTAAAATTTGTCTGTATATTTGATGTCAAGTTGAACTGAGCTCTAATTAGCTCAATTTTAACAGCTGTCAGATTTCCTTCTAAACTCTCACTTGTTCCAGGCGCTTCTATTCTACCAATATTTTAGTGGACATTCGTGTGTAACTTAACTTAAATTCGCTAGTAGCGTCGATGCGACAAGTCTTTTATGATTTTAACTCAAACTCATCAGCTAACATTCATGATAGCTCACTATCAGCTCACGCGTGAGTTACCTCATTTGTGCCATAGAGCTCTCCTTCAAGTTAGCTCAGGTAGCCCATGTAATAAAACTGAATTTCACAAAAAAGAGTATATTGAACTTAGAAACCGTGAAGTATAAAAATATCATTTTTATTTTCTTTGAATTTATTTTGTGTACCTATAAAGTAAAAAATTGGAGAGAAAAAAAACTCACGTGCCTTGTCGTTTTACGTCGAGTCAGTCCCATTAGCAACATAAAGATATTTCCCAGCAAAAGTATTTCATCACGATAACACACACACACATACCTGTAATGAAAGTGAAAAAGAAAACAAAACAAGATAAAAAATATGCATGAAACATCGTTAAGGTAAAACATTTTCTTTGATACTATTGAAGATTAAAACTTTTTTACTTTATTTTTTTTAGGGGGTGGGCGAGAATAAAATGGCAACAAAACACAGTATTTTTTCTTATCTTTTTTAGGCACATACACCGTGAAATGTATACCAGCGGGAAAGAAAACTCATCTCCATCTTGATCAAGCAGGTATGTAAGTAAGTAACGCTAAAGGTAAGACGCATCTCCGGCGAGGGTGCGCGTTGGTTTTGGTAGGGAAATGTTCAACCAAAAATAATGAGATTTTCCGGTCGTTTCGAAGCGATTTTCGTAGGTCGAGCAAATGGTTCACAAACGGAGCAGTATAGATTCACAACTTTTCACTGGGTGTGGTACCGTGAAACCGGTCTGCTTAGCTGAACCTTTGTTTTTGTCTGCTTCTTTATTCTCGGTCGTGAAAATCTTACCGCATAAATCACCGCAGTACCGTAATGTTACCATAGCTTTTAGCATTAGCTTACGGGCAACAACGTGTGGTTGAAGTTACTGGCAAAATTCTTTGCAAACTGCATACAGCGTCTGTCTGGCAGGGCAGGGGAAAAAAAATTAATACGACGACAGACGCATGTGTGCGCCTCCCGGGTCGCATAATATAAACATGTTTAATTATCCTTCTTTATGGTACCGACCACCGACGAACTGTACCCGAAAGCTCATTCGGTGTATGATTGCCATTTTGAAGCGAGCCGTGAAGCAACAGTAGCGAACTGTTCCAAGTTCCATGTCTCAAGCGTGCATTACGTCAAGAAACCCTTGCTACAAAATGCTTGGGCGCTTTGGGTACCAGCATTGCAGGGCAGGATTAGTGTGTGTACACATCCACGCACACACACATGTGCACAAACATAGCGCAATTAATTGGCTTTTGCTTACCAAGGTACCTATAGCAAAGCTATGTCTTTGAGGAAACAACAAAATATGACGGAAAACCCCCGACGACACTGGCGGTGTGTTATGGAAAGATAAAAATATCCGGATCTGGTAAGACAGTTTAAATTTATTAGAGCAGACAATGTTTTCCAGGCTAGCGAAAGGGCTATTGCTGGTAAACCGCACACATGTCACAAACCACCGATGGTACGTGGATGATGCGCCAGTCAGCAGCAAAGGCAGGACCGCCATCGCCGCACCTAAAGTGTGTGGTTCTGTAATCATGAACCCACCAAACAATTCCCACATCCTGCGTTTTGGGGGCGTTGAAAAACCAACGATTCCGTCTGTTTTGGGGACGAAATGTTTGGTAGACTTTTAAGAAACGAAATAGAAATGCAGGCAGCTTGGGATGAAAAGAAACACAGACGACTGCTTGCTTGTGGGTGTATGAAATAAGCAAAAGCCCCGAATCCATTTTCGTACAAAATTGCAAAAAGGTTACCCAATTTCGTGTCGTGTCTTCTGCTGTCTCGACCGATGACATTACAGGGTTTTGCACGACTTCAGCTGGGAAACGTTGGAACTATTACTGGATTCTCCTCAAGTTGTGCAAAATGGTGGGGAGGTAGATCTGGAATCCTTCACATTTATTGGATCTCAGATTGGAGTTGACATACTGAAAGATCAAGATAGAGCAGATCCAGAATTACCTCCGCACATTCTAGTTCAACTTGTACAAAGTCCAAAAATCTTCACTCCAACATTTGCCTTTCGAAATTTGAAAAACCCTGCATGTTTGCATGGTAGCGGCGACAAATGTAATAAAAAAACCACCCTCCCCACACCAACGGAGACTCTCTCTTTAAGACCACCATGAGGATGTTGGTTTGCGTGGTGTAGCAGCAAATGGCTTAGCACCAAAAGCCACATGGTTAAGCATTCAATTTGAAATTATAGCCCAAGCCAGCCAATAAGCTTCGCTCGGTCGGGCGGAAGCTGGAGAGACAACGGCTAAATAAGGATGTATGCTTCCCGAGGAGTTGCCGAACTTGTCACCAGTGTCCTGTACAGTGTTGGCGGGAAAAACATTGGGTTTTTGAGGATGAAACATGTTTACCTAAAATTAGATCACTTAGCGACACTTTGTATTTTTCCTTTCAAGAAACTTTTCATAAGAGACACTATTGATCCACAAAAGTTCTTGTGTTTCTTTTATGGAGCTGAAATAAAATGAAGAATCTACCTGTCATCTGTATGTTTGTTAAGTGACATTTTAACACCTTACCTCAATGGATTATCTGTCAACGGTGGCGTAACGCTAACGCGTCCACATCTTCCCCATGTTCAACTGTGTTCGAAACGGCGTGTTGTGCTGTGCCAGAGTCGTGAAAAACTTTCCTCATTATTTATTTTTAAACAAAACGTGCATCATCCGTGACGCCATGGCACGGGTAATCGGGATGAAGCAAAAAGACAACAACATCCCGCCATGACAGGGTTGCAATTTTGAGCGATGATCATGACTTTCACCTTAGCGAATCAGCTGCTTTTTGCTAGACGACGTCGGTGGAAACACGATTGCATTGTTTATCCTCACTCTCGCTTGTATCATACAGCGCCCAGTATACGCGCATGGCGAAACCCGCCACAAGACACTTGCCATGACACAAACGAACACAATTTGTACTTTATTAATTTGTTTCCTTCAGTCACTCTCATGAGAGCTGGTTGGGAAAGTTCGATCTATTTCTGGGATAATAAATACACGATATCGGTACGTTTATATCTCCGTGTGACGGTATGACGCCGTTTGCTAAGGTCACGTCACGTTTGCCACCCGCCAGCTCTGGTGAGGTTTTGTGGCAAGATAAGCAATAGTAGCAAAACAAAATCTCAACTACGTCAGTGATATTGATCAACGATAAAAAAGCAAAAAAGGAATTGATGTTAAAAATAAACAAAAAAACCCCGTTCGTACTACTCTGAAGGATTCGTTTCGAATTTGGAATGAGATACAGTTGCTTGTCCTTGTGCACAGGCTATCATTTGCAATCCGTCATCGAATATTTATTTGATTTTGCAGTCATCAACCATTAGGCATGCCTCGTTAGGCTTTCTTACCGATAGAGTGTTTGGCAGATATTTTATTCATGAAACAGAAGAGGATCATTTACCGCATTGCTGTGTATCGGTTTTATCTACCGTTGGATACCGTTTGAATGAAGTAAACAATCATTAAAACAAGCATGAATGCATACTTTCCGACCCAACATTACTATATCCTCTTGAAGAAGGTGGGTACAATGAATGTTTCCCGTAAAGATCGTAAAACTACTCAAAAATAGATCTCGTTACATGGTTGCTAATTGACGTTTGATGTACTTGGTTAATAATAATCAAAATTCCCAATGAAATGACTCCCTAAGGTGTCTTTTTAAAACTCTTCACTATTGCCCCGTTATTTTATTTTGGCACATCGTAAATAATTACTGCCAGAATGAGGGACGTGTATGAAGAAGTGAGAACTAAATAAAAAGATTAATTAGAGAGAAACAGAACAATAAGCTTCTAAAAAGAAACATCTAAAGAAGGGATAGATTCACTGTTTTAAAGTATGCTTATAGCAATGTAAAATCGAAGCAGCTCAGTAGTTTAGTGGTGATAGGGTTGATGTTTCACACGACCGGATGGCTACCGAATCGCATCCGGGAACCATCATATTCCAAGCTAAAATTAACTTTTCAGCAAGGGTTTCTGAACAATCCGAAATCTCCTCCTGATGAGGGTTTTAAAGTCGTGGAAAGGCGGAAGAACAGCATTTTTGTTTATCATCAGTCAGCATGATGGAGCCATTTTGGGACGGAGCACGTGCGATGGAATCTATTGGAAATCGATTTGTTGATCGATCTATCGATGGCCCCGTTATCAGCCTCTACTTTGGTTCTCGTTATGCCGCACTATGTCGGCTGCCGGCTGATAGTTTTCATATCTTTTGTGCACTTATATTGCTTGTTCCGCAAGCCACTGCTAATTCTTCTTAACACTCTTTTAATAATCTGTTCTAAATCTAAATTATATATATAATTCTTTTTAAATTCTTTATAATTATTTCTCTTTCGTGCGTTTTTTGGAATTGCTTAAACAACTTTGAAGTTTTATTTTTTTATTTTTTTATAAACCAATCTATTTTATTCCATTTGTTTTTGCATAAAAAATGAATAAAAAAAAAGAAAATATAATTTTTATTATCTTGCGTTCGGTACTCTACCTCACGCTGGAGGGGAACCGCATAAAACTATTAGTGGACATGCACCGTGATACGCTTCCCACTTTCCGAGCGATAAAGTGATAGAAGCACGGGAATCGAACATCAAATATTATGGTTATCGAAATCGAACCATAACATTATCGTTCCGGTCCGTACAAAGGGAAGGCCTACACAATCGATAGCATCATAATAACGACGTCCTCATCGGCTGTCATCATCATCAAACCACCATCAAAAAAACGTCGCAAGGGCGTGAACAATAAAAACACAACGGAAATGACATGAAAATATATATTTATCACACAAATCGAACAGTTTCTTTGAGTGTCACTATCGTGTGGTGAGATGTTTGGGTGAGAAGAGGGAAAACGTGAAACTTTATGATGGTAGAAGAGCAGAGCTGGCCTCTGTGCAGCATAACGAAATCGTAACGAGCACAATGCTGTTGGTGAATAGCGTAAAGAACCCAGGAATAAGTCAATTAATGACGGCCTATCATGTTTCGAACGTACAACATGTAATGTTAGGCAATGTTTTTAGTACATCCTAAGTCTAAAGCAAGGACTATAATCGTGTGAGAAAAAAAAACTATCATTAAAATAGTTTGTGAAATTTAATACCAGAAAGTTCTTGGTTTCCAAATAGCCATACTTCACAAAACAAGTGGCCACTTCGTACTAAACATAATGTCACGTTCGACACATCAACCTCCCAAAAACACGACGGAACCCAAAATGGGCCAACAACTATCAAAACTCCGTAGTGGGGCTTCTCCACGTCGGGCATAAAACTGACATGATACTGACGAATAGACCATGCGCGCCTACGGCGAACGTGTCTATTTTGCTACCAGTGATCGTGTCGGATAGCCAAAATTGGGCTCTATGGCAAACATAAGACACGGGGAACAACAACCAAAAAAAAAGCTAACCAACTGCCTTTGCCCTCACTAAAACAGGCCTGATAAAACGAAGCGCAGCAACAAAACGGCAAGCAAAAACAAACGAGCAACAGCGCTCCGGCATCTAGATAATTGTCTGCCCAGTCGGCCCACATGGCCCCTGGCTGGCCATGAAAATGAAGAAAAATGAAGTTATCGATTTGATTTGATTCTCTCCTTTTGCCGCGACGACCAAAAGGAAGCTTTTTTGGAGGTCCACATACTGGTCTCACGAGTATGTACGGGCGAATTGTGTACGTGGCATAGTCTGTGGCCTTTGCCTTGGCCATTTTCGGATGCTGCGGGTCGAAGGCAAAAATTTTATAAGGTTATGGGTACACGGTGGGCCTACAGATTTGGACGGATATTTTTGGGCAATTGGGAGGAAGAGAGCGATAGAAGCACGAGATAAGCCCAGAGATTTGAAATCTCGGCTGGCGTTAAGCCTAACGAGCTATCTTATCTGATCTACCAGTGGGAGACAGGCATGGGTCCGCAAACGCATGCGGACATCCGAAGACAATCCCGGGCGTCAATGTCTAACGAAGCGAATCTAATCAGAGGCCTGGGGTTGGGCTGTTTTTTGGGGCGGGTGGGCGGTGTAGGCACCATACATTTCACCGATCGGTGGCACATTATGAAGTGAGAGGCTGCATACAATCCGGGTCCATTGCACTCCGGATACGGGTGACACAGTACTGGTTCGATTTATTTTTCGACGAAACAACTCGAGAACGACACGGCGAATCTGACTTTACGGGCACGACGAAACGTGAAATCACGAAGAAATGAAGTCAATCAATCAATCACAATGAAGGTTTGTGTTTGTGCTGCGTTTTGCTTCAATGCCAATTTCTATCACCCACCAGCACAAGCTTTTTCTTCCCTATCGTTTCGTTTGGATTCCGCAAAAAGGGTCCCGAAACACTTCCCGCGCAGGTTGGGGGGTATTTACACGCGCCCTACACAAACACGAGTCAGTGATGCGTTGTAATTTGGACCCAAAAATGTGGAGCGTAAAGTAATGGCGTAAACCCGGTAAATCGCTATCCCGACCCATCACACTGGAACGCCCCCCGGAAAAGGGATTATCGACCGTGTAAGGCAGCCATCCCATCCCCAACAGTCGGACTGAGTTTATTAAACTTTACTTCTTTTTATTTTTATATACGCCAAATGCTTTCTTCCGTTCCCGTCGGAAGGGATGCTAACGCAGGGCAACGTTATTCCTGTTCCGCACGAAGAAGAGGATCAGAATTGACAGGCTAACGTGCCGAACAAAACTCATATCCGGTGGCGCTATAGGTAACGAACAAATAGGTGAAAAGGCATACGAAATTCACACTGCGGCAAATAACGCCCTCGAGGNAGCCATCCCATCCCCAACAGTCGGACTGAGTTTATTAAACTTTACTTCTTTTTATTTTTATATACGCCAAATGCTTTCTTCCGTTCCCGTCGGAAGGGATGCTAACGCAGGGCAACGCTATTCCTGTTCCGCACGAAGAAGAGGATCAGAATTGACAGGCTAACGTGCCGAACAAAACTCATATCCGGTGGCGCTATAGGTAACGAACAAATAGGTGAAAAGGCATACGAAATTCACACTGCGGCAAATAACGCCCTCGAGGTAACCCTTCGCGTGGCAATGGTTCTTTGTTTTTTTCCCGCCCGTGCAAAACACCCGTACAATGACGGGAGTGAATGGCGCTAAATCCAATGATGCGTATGGCTAATAGCATTGAAAGCGAAATCTCAATCCTTGTGGGTTTATCCTGCAGCTGTAGCCTGAAAGGCAGCGCCAGTAGCGAAAGTTTATTTGAGTGAAATTCAGAAAATTATCATCAAATAAATTACTTTTCCCGTAGGTGATTTGGTATAAAATGAATTCTCGATCTCTGAGATGTGATGTTACATTTTTATACGCTTTTAACTGACAACTAATGGACCAGCTCAATGGTTTAGTGGTAGTGGTGCCGGTCTTCACACGACTGGAACGGTACAAAATCTCATCTGAAGCGTGTTTTTCTCCAAAGGAATGACGCAGATTTTCAGCTGTCTATCTTCTTCTGGGGGTATATAAATTAGGGTATTATTCCCAATAAGATGGATATTGATAAAAGGCCAAGCATTCTTAAGTTCTCAAAAATATGTAGAATTTTATATTGAGTATAGTCTTATATATAGTATAGTAGAGTAGAGTATAATATAGTTCATTGAATTTTACCTAAACTATTGTTAGCTTGTTTTAAATATATACAATGGATTTTAAGAAGCAAAATAAGACTAGCAATTGAGGTTTTAAATCAAGTTTCTTCTTGAATTTGTACTTAAATTACCTTTACCTTAAGACCTCAGGCATGATCTTAGACTTATTTCAGTCAAAATAATTAGTTATTTAATATAAGGGTTTATGATACAAAAAATCAGAAAGCTGAAGTTTTAAGACGATATCTGTTTGTTAATACGATATCACCCGACGGGCCGCTTGGGATGTCCCGTTAGTGTATGTGATAAACGGCACCTGCTCCGCACGACAGGACTGGGTTCAAATCCCATCCAGACCGTCCCCTGGAGCAAAAATTATTTATCCGGCTAGAAAGCTGTTGCGTTTTTTAAATTAAATTCAAAATTTTGGCACATTTTTATTGAACTAAAATAAATTACCGTTCAAGCAAATGTACATAACGAGTCTGATTACATTTACAAATTATTGGAAACATCTGCAAACTGTGGTCAAACCTGCCAGAAAAATCCTTTGTTTTAACAATTATGTTGTAGATGATCGCATCATTAATTTTTTTATTTTTTTTATTTATCATTAAGATCGAATCATTTATTAGGGAAGAATAATCTGAACCAACCAGAAAAGCTATCATAGACGTCATTACCGGAAATCAACTGTAAATACTGTCGATTTAAAGTTTTAGTTTAATTAACCTTGGAATCATTTAATCTAGGAAACTTGAACGATCTCACAATGCAATATTATTTATATTTTTATTTCCTTATGTTTATTTCCTTTTTTGTCGCCAACAATTCTTCCTTAGCTAACTGTTACTGGTGATATTTACTTTAAAGCAATAAAGCTTGATAAACTAACAATAGCTGGATGGTTTAATTGAGTAAAGAAAAATATAAATATATTCATCAGTGAATAAATGAAACATCAATTCGAATTTAGCAAACACATAACTCACACTTGAAATGTATTTAAAATTCCCCCCTATGAAAGCTCACTGCTCAGTCTCACAGTCTTTAGCGTCGAAGGCCACGGTACCGTCAAAGCGAGAAGCGTTTAATTTACTTTTCAGCTTACCCAAGCAAAAAGGTAGACGGGTTGATTTTTGTTATTTTTTCCGTTAATACCTCTCCCTTTCTGGATGGATAAAATATATCCACTCAGTACGGATCACCGAGCGGAGGCCCCCTCCGTTTAGCAAACTTTATGCGTATTATTATTGTTTCTTGCCGTATTTCGTTTTTTTTTTGGTTCTCGCTCACAAACAATTCGCCCGACAGCGTCCTTAATGTTGACCCAATTTTTCGTTCGCTCGCAGTAAGATTTTGCTCGTATTATCGGTTTTAATTTACCCGCTTGCAGTAAGAGTTTCGGTTCGAGGCGCATTTTTTTTTGTTTTTCTGTTGACTTTCGGCACTGTTTGGGGCCGTAAAATCGAAACGAAAAACAATCATCGGCTGTCGCGATAATTCCTTCAGCTTATCCGCATGTCTGTCGCCGCCGGCAGTCTGATCTGTTTTCTTTTCGTACCATTTTTTTTGTTCGTTCCTTGTTGTTAAATGGTCCCCCCTTGAAGGGCCACGTTAAGCAATAATCGATTTAATGAGATACACCCCACGTTATGCCCGGAGCTTCGCTCGAAAGATTAAACGCTTCCAGAAGTCGTCCCAAAAGTGAAAGGCGTGGCGCGTAAGTGGTCGCTTTTAGTCGTGTGTGCAGCTATTTTACGGTTGCAGTTGTTCTGTCTCTTCCCTATCTGTCAATGCGACGCCATCAACCTTGACCTTAACCATCCTTGACAGCAGACACGGGCAGTAAACGTTTTTTTTTGCTTCCCTTATTCTTGGTGTTCGCGATCGCGCGATGCGCATGAAATGTTGCTTGCCGCAACACGGGCGCGCCGCTCAACGATCGAAGTCGTTAATTTTGGGGTGGAATGTTTTACCCTCCTCGCGAAAAATTTTCATCACCATATTTTGCGCATCTTGCCGCCAAATAATCACGGTTGTGTCACTTCGTGGCAAAATTTCTACATACACCACTTGCGCCTAGCGCAAGCTGACTCACCAGTCAGCTGATGCTGCATCGCGGCTGTGCACTTGCGTAAGGCCATGGCCACCACCACCATGCACACGATGACGCATGGGCTTGACGAATGGAAAACGTTTTTAACATGCTTCATTGGACACGAACAAACGTTCGCTGTTATAGTGCCATAGAATCATGTGGTGCAAAAGCGCATTTGGTACCGCCTAAATTCGCTAATGCAACTCACAATGTGTTCCGCTTATTTTAGTTCCGTAGAGTGAGACGTTTTTCTTTTTTTTGCCGCCCGAACGAAGTTTCTAATTTGTTGATAATTTTAACATGGTTTTGATGGAAATTCTCCCATCAAAGTCAAACGCTGTCACGATGCGCTGCACGGTGATGACATCAATGACGGTAATGGTGTCAGTAGAGTGTAAAAAATAACGCACAGCAAATGTAAAAGAAGCGATAAAAGGGGAGAAAAAAAACTTCCTGTACAACAGTGAACAGTGTACTTTTGTGTGTACCGAAATGGGTTGAAATTCTTTTTGTTTCTTCCTCCCCCCCCCGGCACAGAACGACAATTTGATGAGGAATCGTACACAGCACACGGCGCACATCAGATGTGAAGATCAATGCTCTTTCACGGTGCATTGCTGCATTGCAAACCGACGACGACGACGCCATTGGACCACAGACGTTTATATAATCCATTTAACCGAATCGAAACTGTGCGCGAATGTTGCGCGTACCGCTCACAAACAGTGGTGGACAACATTTTAGTACCAGCGAATTAGTTGTCAATTTGTGGATTTCTGGTTAAGAAATTATGACATTTGTGGATTGTATTTGGGACAGAAATTGTTTACCAATTTCATTTAATTCAATGTTCAATTAATTAGAGTAATTCAAAAAGTTTTATTTGTGAAGAAGCGATGTTTTGCTAAGAAATATTAATCTCTCTCACTATCTTTCTCTCTCTCTCTCTCTTTCTTTTGCTTTCTCTTTCTCTCTTCTTGCCTTAACGACCTCTAAGAACATGCCATTTCTGGCTAACTATATTTAATTTTATGGGTCTTGATGGGATTTGATACCGTTTCCTGTCTGGTAGAAGGGGAGTCGTTTATCACATATACCACCGAGACGCCCCAATCCATACGTATTATCAGTGAAGAATGACGAGTCGACTGCTAAAGATGCTTGAGTCTATGGAGGATAAGAACTCTTCATGGATTTATAAATTTTACACATTTGAACTGTTTAGTTTCTCCAATACTGTTTTGCATGCGAAATCTCAAGTACTGACAGAATTTGTAAGAAATATTATATTGAAGATTCAAGTTAACCTTTTTTTAAAACACTGTATTTAATTCAGTCTTCTTGGTTTATATATTTAAACAAAATAAATCTTCGGAGATCCATCGATCGATACTGCAACAAGGCATTTGAAGTCATTCATTCGATAAAACGATTAATTTGAATTTAGATTAAATCGGATCACTTGATCCTGATCAAATTCAATCAATCTATCAATCCCAGATCATTAAGGATCAACTTCCCACACAAAGCATCAACTTCACCATACAAAGGTGATCCCAGATCATTTGATCCCTTATTATTGGATCGGATCAGATTTTTTAGAAATGGATCAGATCAGATCAACCGATTCACCTCCAAATCCAGCAATTCCAGAATTATCCAGCAATGTTTTTCCTCTTTATTTTCTGTATCTGCATGTTTCTGCTGTATAATTCTGTCCATCACTGTACGATTGTTGTCTGATGGTCGCTAAACGATATCGCATTATTTTGATGGCGCTTTTTCGCACAATTTTTTTTTCTGCTCCTCCATTTCAAACAATTCAACAAATAAACATATCGGAAGGTTAACGACCCTGCCTGAGATTGAGTTTGCATGTTTGATTTATCTATCGTGTATAAGAAAACGTGTATAACAATAACAAAACAAAACCCCAAAACGGATGCAGCACCGACGTGTGCAAATGATCATTCTTAATGATTCCTATTAAAACGGTTGCAACTGCGAATGCGAACACTTCCAGCATGACCTTTCCAGACCAGTGAGTGCCACGGGCAAGGATGCTGGTATCTTACACCAATTGTGCATTAATTGCATCGTAAACAAAGCGTTTGATTCGTTGTTGATTCGTTATTGGTATCGCAAATTAGTTTGTTCTACCCTCTCCCAAAAAAAATTTAAAGCCCGTGTGAGCAACAGTTTAAAAGGCCGTGGGAAAAGGTCACCCCACGTCTAAGAGCCGGTGTTGCTCATACGACCAGTTAAGCAAAAGAGTTAAATGTCAAACATAAAGCGAACACACATTAAAGATTTAAATGTTTACTGTGTGAGCAAAAAATGGGGGATATAAAATTGGGTAACGATTTTACGCCAAAATGAAGCATCAAGGCCTCAAGGATAAATGATCTCAACAAATCGCAAAATGAATGATTAAAAATCACCTTTCATCACCCATTTCGCATGCTAAAAGTATTTACACCCCCAAAAAAAAAGGAGTCAAAATTATTCCCCCCGACTTAAGATTGCACCGTTGAGTCAGGCAGCCAAATTCCGTTTACAAAATCACTCATTCCATCCAGAAACATCGTTTCCCTGAAAGAAAAAAGCCGGATGTTGTTTGCTTTCGATTGCTGCGCAATTTATTTGTCTTGTTGCAGTCGACCCGACGTACTCCAACTTGCTCCTCAACACCTTGCTAGTTCCCCTTTCCCTACCAGACTTTAAACAATTTTATCTTAAATTCGCACACCAAAAAAAAACCTTCCCCCGTCGAATTTTTGAAGGACAAAGAAAATGTTCCGACATCGACGGGTTCGACGTCGCGCCGGACCAAAAGTAAACATTGTTCGGAAATGGAAAAGTACCACGAGGGGGGGAAGCATGTATTGGCCGCCCGACCTCATTGGAAGTGCAGCGCAAAAACAGCACGCGCTGCAGCTGAGTTCCCGTGTTCGGATTCGATAACGTCAACACGGGTAGCAAGTGGGATGGTTGTGTGGAATTCGTTTCTTTGCAAATGGGGGTGATTTTTTTCTTCTTCATTGGTGCGTTTCATGCTTCCCTAACAGCCAGTTCACCTTGAACCTGGAGGACAAAAGTGCACTTGAGCGTAGAGGTAGGGTGTGTAACGCAAGACGCAACACTCAAAACTGCTGCTGCGCTGAATGTGGGAGGAATCAACAGAGACAGTGTGTTCTGGCAGTGTACGGGATCGTGCGAATGGATCACCGCGTTTTGTTTACGGTAAAGGTTTTTGCACCAGCTAAACTGAACGTCGCGCCCCATCTGCTCCGAACGGTTCGGAAAAACATGAATGAAATGCTGCTGAGTGATGGAATAATTTAGTAATGAAATTTTTATGATCAGCTGACTTTTGCAGACATGGCAAGAAGGTGTTACAAAAGTAAACACAATACGAACGCGGCGCATATATGAGTCCCAGTCCAGGGATGAAACGGTCAAATAAACAATTGACTGGCCGAAAAAATTCACTCCCCTCACTTAAATGGTACAATTTCAAACAGTCCATTTTGTGCTGGAATATAAACATATCGTTGCGTTTTTTTGCTGCTCTGGTGCAATTACAGCAATGTCCAAATGCTCGATGGAATGTGTCAGGTGTAAACATTCCACAAGTAGGGTTATTTAAATTAATTAAAATCTGCTTATTGAGAGGAAACACATCCTGTTTACAAATGCGCAAGGTAAAAAAAAATATTTTTTAAAAATATTTATACCGACAGAATATTTTTGCACTAGTAGCATGATTTAATAATTTTTTTAAAATAACTATGATAAATGTTAGATATGGAATAATTTAGTGTTTATTTCGACTGTTCCATAAATGATTAAATTTTGATTGTTTTTGGGTAAAATAATTATGTTTTTTTTCCTTCTCGAATTAAAAGTAAAAATTAAGAGCAAAAATTCCACCGGTAAACACCCATCAGCATTATCATTTTGTCGCCTTCGCCATGTGTCCAACCAGTACGAGGAAGGATGCATTATTCATTAGCAAATTCCGAATGGTTTTTTTTGCGAAGATTTGCATTTTTCCTCTTCTACCTCTGCTACCAGTTCATGCACCTAACGGGCAGGCTTTTAAGCTGTGTGTTATTTTTTTTTGCTACTCATTTCATTTCACTTTCGTAATTCACAGCATCAAAAGGAAAAACAAAAAATCGCCAGAACCAACCCCAACGCCTCAACGGTTTAGTGCCAGTTCACACCAAAAACACACACACACATCTGTGAGGGGGTTTGAGAGGTGCCAGTGAATGCGTCTTTAGCCATGCCCATTTACGTTCGGTTGCACAGCTCAAGCAAACGGCGATAGGGAGGAAAAAAATGCATTGAAAGCCTGCAACCCCGCCGGAATGGTTTATTTTTATTTCCAACTCCGAACGTTTGGAGCGTTCGCTAACGTGGAAGAAAACTGCGACTGGCACTGCAGTAATTAGCATCCATTTGCGAGACTATCCTCTTTCGGGATGCTGATGCGCGGGGTATTTATCAAACTATTTTGCTCTCTCTCTCTCTCTATATTAGCTCTACGTAATTTACAAACAATGAAGAATGCGATTTTTTTTGCTTCCCCATTCCAGCTGGATTAAATTAATCCCCTCCTTCAAGTAGCATAATTGTAATGGGGTTTTGTGCACCGGGCAATACATTAACTAATCAGTGCTTTTGTTTGCAGGCTTTCATTTTTCAGGCACAACAAGCTGATTGGTAGCCCATCTATCAATTCGCTTATCATCACCAATTACTTATTACTTGTTTTGCTATTTTACGGTTCTTCTTCGTAAAGGGGTTCTCTGTGTTCCATTTATCAAGTGTTTTCTTTTTGTTGAAGTTTTGTTGAATTTAATGTTTTGCTAATACGGTTAAGCGAGCTACTATCGGTAATCTGGCAGCATAACATGCACTTTAAATCAATCACGGAGCCAGTGCCAGGGGATTAAGTGGGCGCCGACTAGTGATGGGAGCTCCGGAGTGGATTAATCAGTCCACTCCGACTCCGATGTGTAAAATCCGAAGTAATCTCTCATATTAACTCCGGATTCAACTCCGGATTCTGGAGTGCATTGCGGAATCAATTTGCAGGTAACTTCAGATTACTCTCCAGCAAACTACGGATTACTTCGGAGTAACTCCTGATCAAACTCCGGATTACTTCGGATTACTCCGGATCAAACTTCGGATTACTCCGGAGCAAACTTCGGATTACTCCGGAGCAAACTTCGGATTACTCCGGATCAAACTTCGGATTAGTGTGAATTAAATTCCGGATAACTCAGGAGCAAACTTCGGATTACTACGGAGTTACCCTGGAATAAACTGTTGATCCGGAGTTACCCAGGAGTAAACTCTTGATCCGGAGTGATTACTCCGAAGTAAACTCCGGAATGCCTCGGAGTCCGGGAAAAATGAGGATTTACCCATCACTAGCACGGACCCGTGTACAGTAGAATCGTATGGGACGCTGCTTTTTAGCGAAACCGTATCAAATCACCAGTATCATTTGCCAGTCTTGTTTTACGTTCGACCACAGGGAGGGATCAACCGGTGGATGACCTTTAGACCATGTTTTGGCTTGTAGGCGAATGATTAATCAAACTCTTTCCAAGCCATTTTGCGATGATCATTCGCCACAAAGTAAGAAAAAAAACCCCTTGATAACATGCATGACTTTTGCCCCATGTTGTAACGCATTATCAGCGAGTTGCTAATTATTCAATCGTAATTAAGCGTAATATTTCTTCAAGTGCTAACTGGGTCGTTCCTGTCGATAAAAGAAGATACTTTTCTTTGTTTTTAATTTTTAATCCTTGTCTTGATAATGGGAGGGCAAAAATATTAAAAAAAAAAAAACAAAAAAAATACTAGATCTAAAATAAATTGATAGAGATTGTAAGGTTGTTTTGCAGCAAAATAAGAAACAAAAAGTTTGATCGATGCGTAAAAGATGTGCGTTGCGTTTACGCGACAACGATTTTGATAACGCACGCATTTTCGGTTTTTAGGGGGAAAGCAAACAGAGGGAAGCGCGCTGATAAGCGCTTTGAAGGAATATGTGTCGTAAAAAAAGAACAGTAAACCCACATAAATAAAACGCATTGCATCGAAAGGCAGACACCAGGAAGGAGAGTGTGAGTGTCTACTAAACCAGTCAACGGCAAAAAAAAGCATGCGGATGTTCCGTTGAATGTTTGTTTTTGTGCGAAAAGCCGTGCGTCGATTTATCATTTCAATCAAGTGCATACACACACACACACATACAAGCACATACGAGCAGAACGGAAATGTTTGTCAAACGGTGCTTGAACGGTGAGGAATGATGCTCCGAAATAAATCGTCACAAGACAAGGAAAAATGACAACAACAGCTATAGACGAAAAAGCACCAAAATCAACAACAAAACGGTGGATTGGTGGAGGGCTTTTGGGGTGGGATTGATTGGAGCCGTATGAAGCCTCTCCCTGATGTGTCTGCGGCCCGTGGAGGTGTGACATACGCCGGAGGGTATGTGGGATGGTGGCGAATATTATGCGACACGGTGTGCGCGGTCTAGTTAGATAAGATAAGCAGCGAGAAAGCGCCAATATCAGCAGGAAGGGCAGCAGTAAACACAGTGTGTGCGGTCAATGGCTGAGGAATGTTTTTTTTTTGTGGTGAATGAATCGCATTGCTATCGAATGAGGAAATTTTATGACAAATATTACTTTTAGGTATAGGTTTTACTTAGGTTTAATGGTAAAATGAAAATTGAATTGCATATCTTCACATTTTTTTGCTT
>CM028126.1:37276921-37368582 GCA_016254315.1 Anopheles parensis
AATCACTGAGCTGTTACATTTAAACATTAATTGTATCAAGGCAATAATTGTTCAATGTTATGCTGATTTTCCACACTCATCGGAACTTAGCTATAATAAATAGATAATATTTTTCTTCGTACCAGAGCGTTTTGTTTCATTCACTTGTTTCAGCGAAATTTCGTTTCAAGTTTTAACGTCATCAACGTCGTTCGGTTAATGTGTCTAATTGCCTTTAGAACTGTCATTTTCCAGTTGCTTGAATAATCCGACATCCGGTTAAACGGAACCCGGATAATCCGCTATCCACACAGTATTTTTGACAGCCAAAAGAACTTTGTAACTGTAGGAAGTATCCAATTCTTAACGCATTTGAACGTCATCATATTTTATGTAATACTACCAGTTCCTATGAAATGTTTACAATAATTATTCTGAGTAAATCTGATTCATAATATCGCTCAGGAATCTGAAATGGGAGAAATAGTGGATTAGTTGAATTCCCTTCAAAAATAAATTTCTCACTAAGGATTTGCAGGGGGAATTCTTGGACTGTTGATCCTATGCATGAAATAACCCTACCCTTTGAAAACATTTCATTAAATCTGCATTAAATTTCCATTGCCATGCATACCGATACAAATCCTTATTTACCCTGCTAACGACACTTCGGCATGAATGGTTCACATAATTAGATACCCATCAAAGATCCAACCAACATTGCTATTAGCTGTAGCAGTTGGGGTACACCAATAAAATCAATCATTGTGGTTTAACTCATTCCGTTTGTTGTACCACAAACAACCCTCAACCTGCGAATGCATCCTCTGCATTCACCTCCTGAACAAAAAAAAGGATAAACATTTTTGGCAAACTCATCTCCATTGCATAATTGATTCCTTGCGGTTCTTGCGGTGGGTCAATTTAACACCACCCGAGAGCATTACGTGTCCAACCATCCAGCATCGTTTCCGAGAATGTAGGTAATTAATCTTAAGACACCCTCACCTCGTTTGCAACAGGGTCGTGGACATGGTACACTATCAAAACCGATCCTCTACAGAGGATGGGTGTGTGAAATGGGTAGCTCTGACAGTGGCTAATTAATACACTACAACCATGTCAGGTGCAACGGTGGGTCGTTGTTCCGGTGGTTGCTCGCCCCGATGAGATCTGACACCGACAGCATGTCCATATGCCAACACGCGTTGCTCTTTTTCTGTCAGATTTAATCTTTTTCAAAGCGATCGTTTAGTGTTGTGAGGATGTGTGTAATTTTCATTTTATACTCTTTTTATACTGCTTTGTGGGGTGAACATTGGATCTGGTTTTGATAAGATGTTTAGTGGTTAATTATTTTCTCGAAACATTTAGACGTTTGACCAAGGTGTCTATATGTCCACTGGGTGTGGTTTTCTTGAGGAAATTGTATCAAAATTAATACCCCTACAACCGTCTTAATTAAACAAACTTGACGAGCTGTGACTCCACCATAGTGGAGCACATTGTAAAATATCATCATAATTACTCATCCTCATTGGAATGTGTTGTAACACCACCACCCGCCCTCCACCCCCATTATGGCAGCAGGAAGTGATAGAAAAAACAAACAATCAAACGCATTAGATGAAACCAGAAAACCCAACCATCGTCAATGCCATCGATCCGCATCACTTACCGCTGCACAAATGGCGCGATTCGAACCAAAAAAAAATGAGGTCACTCGGATTGTCGACTACTGGTGGTTGTATCGACAATCTTTTCTAAACCGTGTAGGAGGCATAATAAAATGTGAAGAGAAAACACGGCGCCATGTACACACATGCGTGAAACAGTGGTTAGGACGCCTACTAAAACCTACCACAACGCGCCTGCATCAGCAGCGAATGCGTGGCCACTGCGTTATGATATTTGTGATTAATTGCTATATTTATCCACAGTGACTGATCCGCATTAGTGCAATCAAAAACTCCCCAGCTACCGTGTACGACATTGACCGTGTACGAGAATGGAGTAGTACAGTGAAGACGCATAGGGAGATAGAGGGCAAATGATGACATCAGGTTGTTGTCCTTCGTAGTGTGGAGTGTTTAAAAATTGTAGAAATTCTAGCTATTGGAATTTGAGGATAGAATTCTTAGAAAAAAACCCTCCAAAGCACGATTTGGAGACTTCAGAACCAAAAACCCGGAAGCATCAAGTAGTTGACTCAATCGATGAAACAATTGAGACTTGAGACGATAGTTTGTCTATACCTTGAGAATGCGTTTACGTCAACGGTACTTCAATGTCGGACATTAAACAGACACGTCCAACACGATGACGTCTGGCATTTTGTATGCATTCCATTGCACCTACCATCAGACCAGGAACTGTTCTTTTTTTTTGTTTTGTTTCGCGTTATGCGTCCTCCTCCCAAAGATCACACGCATACCCAATGCACCCTCCCCCCAATGGAGGAGTTGCTGGGATAGAAATTCATTTATCAATTATTGTCGTTCAAAGCACAAACCAATCCAAGTACAATGTAATGCCTGCGAGGAAAAAAACAGAGGTGCAGAGACACAACGTGAAACGTTTGCTCACTGGAATGCACTTGTGTATCGTTCCAACCACCAACGCAACCAACGCTGACGCACCGGTCGTATCTCTTATCTGGGTGGCTCAAAGAGCGAATTCTTTTCCTCGCTTTCAACTTCTCCCTTTTTCCGACGGCTTCCCGTGTCCGTGGGAGTGCATTCAACCGGTCTGAGGACGGGAAGGTGATTGAATTGTGCGAACGGATGGCATCTGGCATTGGCGCATTCCATTGCAAAATGGGGTTGAAGCGTTAGCGAACGGTTCCCGCTCGCAGCTTGCTGCTGTTGTGTTTTTTTTTGTTTGATGAAAATTGATTACCAATTGTCAGTGGTCCGTCCGTCGAGAAGAGGTGCATGATTGTATCGGGAAGTGATCTAGTTTCATTGAACAGTGCAATTGCATCGCGATGGTCAGTTATGGCTTGGCAAATATGACAAGTGTTCAGTTGTGTACATTCATACACGTGATCTAAACTAGAACACTGCACCAAAACCAAAAAAAAACGAAACTAAAACCCACTCAACAAACGCCACTCGGCAGAGGCACTCTTAAAAATTCATCCGTTTTTTTGTTTTTGTTTTGGAAACCCAATCTGACAGCTAATGAACACACTCTAGTGCGGCAATAGATGGTTCATTTCCGGGAGAAAAAAAAAACAAAATCGAACGTAGCCAAGAAGGAACACTGTGCACACTGGGCTCTGTTAGGTTAAAAAAAAACCCGCAGACATGTGATCTTTGGAGCTGTACACCATGAGGAACGCACTAGAACGGTTCTTCAACGCACAGTAGAGAGTAAATATTTTACTTCGAACCTGCATCGTTGCATTCTTTACCTTCATTGCTGCACATTGTGTGGCAGCATAAGGGAAGAATTTATAACGTATTACAAACACACCAAAAAAAAACAACCACCAAACAAAGTGTGTGCGATAGGCTCGTTTTAAAATTCAGCTTCAATATAGTGGTTTTTACACATTTTTGTGCCCCCTAAAAAAAAGGGTCCGTTTATGCATTTTTTTATCCGTGCCATGGTTTCATCATGGTTAAAGTTTGCTTCTCGATTTTTGGTTTTATTTGAAAACTCGTAACATAAATCTTCCTTACACTCAACTGTCGGGGATGGAAACACGCAATTCGAAGGGGGGGTTTGAAAAAATGAGAAACCTTAACACTCTAAAGCTCGCCATCAACTACACCATGAGTCAGTTGTATAGTTTCGTCCACCTAAAAAAAGGCACGAACAAAAAAATAATGCAAAAATTGGTGGAAAAATTTATGTTAAAAAAAACCCTCAGCCATTATTACGCCTGGAAAAGCGTCTCGCCAAGATGAGTTTATTCACGCCCGGCAGCATCAAACAGTAAGGGGGAGCGACCTCAACCCGCGGTACGACGACAGGGTTAGTTTTTAAACGCAAAAGTCTGGTTGTTTGCTGTTGGTGGTTGTTGTTTTCATTTTCTATCTTTTTGTTGCACGTTGCAGCAATGAGCTAACAAAAAAAAAAATAGCGGACAGGATGCAGTTGGTGGAACTTTTTCAACGAAGAAGGAAAAATGACCCAGTCACAATGAACACAGAGGAGGTGGGACAAAAAAATGTGACGTTTCACGATAAACACAGGAAGTGCAGCAGTGAACCAACTGACATGTCGCCATTGACGTTAGTACATATCAGTCGTTTCTGGGTGGGGCTCGGTTCGGGAAACCACACGGGAGGAAAGGGAAACGGAGTGCATCAGTAAACTTGGAAACTATGTTTATCCTTCGTGCCTAGGCGTCGTTGTTTTGGGGCGGTAAACCTTTTTTGTGTGTCACCCTTGTTATTCCGATGTCCCCTCTTCTGTTGGTTGGGTCGAAAATTTTTAGTTCACGTTCTTTTGGCAGGTAAGTTAAAAATGCAAAAATTTCACCTTCGAAAACGTGCACGTGGAATGGTAGATATGACCCGAAATGGGGAACTGTGANGTCACCCTTGTTATTCCGATGTCCCCTCTTTTGTTGGTTGGGTCGAAAATTTTTAGTTCACGTTCTTTTGGCAGGTAAGTTAAAAATGCAAAAATTTCACCTTCGAAAACGTGCACGTGGAATGGTAGATATGACCCGAAATGGGGAACTGTGAAATGCATGTTTTATGAATATTATTGTTCAATTTTCGCTACTAACAGTTTGTGACGACAGTAGACTATATCGTACAGTGGGACGAAGTTTTAAACGAGATCATGGATCGAATGTAGGTGAAAGAGTTTTTCGTACATATTTTTGCAGGATGGTTTTATGCATGGGAGAGTTTTGTTTTCACACGTCCGTTGACACTGACTAGCAAAAACGTGCGCTGAAACGCGTATGATGCATATGGCAGTGTTTAAGGGATGAATTATTCATCCGTGTGGCAAATAAAGTGAATGAATTATATTGTGTTCGATGCTTTATTTTAGTAAAATAATTTACTAACAAAACATTTCAAAAAATTCAAACAAACGTTACATTCTTTAAAAAAAAATTTACTTGAAAAATGTCACACTTTAAAGGCTGTTATTTGATTAAATTTCTTTACGATCGAATCGATATTTAATAACGCATCATTAGATCGGCACACGAAGGACGACTGGCAGCGTATTGTTTACCATTTGCTTTGTCTATCTGACTCCCAAAAATGCTTTCGGGCGTGTCAGAATACACGAGCGTAATTAAAAATAATTGTTTAATTAATTAAGCATCCCAACATCATCGCATGGCAAAATGGCAATAAAAAAAAATGGTGAAAAGGACAAAAAGTCTAGTGAATGCCGTAGGGAATCCTTGAGCGCGCGCAAAAACTCTCGAAGGATTCTTACGCTTGATTGGATGGTAATAAAATGTTGTTCACTCAAGTGTTGTCTCTTGAACAAATACTTCACAGCGGTACAAAAATAAAAAATAAAACGGAAATCGTTGCCACTTTGCTTACGACACGTACTGTCGATAACCTTCCTCCTTCCCACCCGGGAGGTGAAAGCAAAAAGGACATTTGAAAGGATCGATTTCCAAAAAATAAACTTCAATTCAATTGATGTTTGGTGTAATAGAACAAAAAAAGCAGAAATACTAGAAATAGCTTTCACCGACACTGGTAGCCACGGAGAAAATCGAAAACCAACGCTTCGGGGCATGATTTTTCGCTTACATTCGACTACCAAAACAAAATGAAAAAAAGAAACACGATTTCGAAAAACAACCCGAAGTAACATTTAACGAGACGTAAATGAATTAATTGTTTTTCATTCTCTTTCGACACGTAAAAAGGTTCCCATCGCTCGGAACTCTCTGTTGGTTCACGCACGGTTCATTCGATTTTGCCCACCGGGTGGGGGCTAATGGTTCGATGCTTTATCTTTACCAAAAAGAAGGATTTTTCTTATTACAAAATTTCTTATTACATCAGCGCTGGTGTTGAATTTAGCACGATAAACAAACAATGATAAATTAATAAAAATAATCGTGATTAAAATATGCTTCATGCACGATAAGAAATAAAATCCTAATGAGATTCATTTGTGTCGTAAAATTAGCAATTATCACAAAGGTCTAAAAATAAATCTACAAACCAACCTATTGACACAATTGCGAAAATTTCCCATCATAAAATATTCCCACCTTTGCCGGAATTTCAAATCCGAACGATATCACAATCGGTAGCTAAGATTAAATTCATACAAACATTGAATTACGCCTAAGGATATTTTTTTTCTGGACGCCAAAGCTTCAAACGACAATCAACGTTTGGTGTTTTTTTTTCGGGCGGGTAGGCGCCAAAGGCGCAATTTATGTTTTTGACTTTTTATTACACCGCTCCCTCCATGGCGCCACACATATGACGAAGAAATGGCGTACTATTATTTGTTGGCTTATCGTTAAATTTCGTGCGGAAATCGATTTCTTATCAACGCTCGAAACGGTAAGGTTGTTTTTTTTGTTGGTGGTGGTAATTTGACTGACAAACAAAAACAACCCGTTAATCACCCTTCATGACCGCTCGACCCTCTTCGTTGATCCCATCACCCATAATCCCCATTTAAATGCTTATGCGCCAAAAAGTTTGATGCATTCGTGTACGTCAGATCTCGGGCTTTTGGGGGGTGCATGTAAACTTCCCACCCACCCGGAGGCTATCACGCGCGTTAACCATCCCACCCTTCGTGTGGGATCATCGTTATGTGCCTTTTTTTTCGTAATCGTACTCCTCCAATCGGTCAAAGCCTTCGATCGTTATCTCTGGGATCTTTTTTTGCCGAGTGGAAACATTGAGCCCATTGAGTTGCTGTCCGGTTTTCTGACATTTACCAGCAGCAGAACGCCTCTCTTCCAGTTGTCTGTTGGATTATGTTTCAAAGTTTCTTTGTTGCTTTTTTGTTGTTGCTATTGACGTTAATCCGATTAGCAAGAGAGAAGGATTCTAGGATAATAATAAGTGCAGCTGAGTATCCTCGGGAATGGAAAACCCCGAAGAAATACTTACAGCGATTTTCATCGTGAAATTTTTAAATCTGTTTTAATGTAGTGCTGTAGAAAAAGCATTCTTCATTAAGAAGATTTATTTAAAAAAAAAATAAATTCGTACTTTGAAAAAAAAAACCAAACATTTTTGTGCTAAATAATGTAGCTTCCTTAGCACTTGCATTTTCATTTAATGTACCCATTCCTATCTTTCGTTCGCTTCGGTAGTAAAACAGTTTTTGCTACCCTTTGTAAAACCCTCCGTCCATTTCACCCTTCTTCAATTCCGTTTTTCCCTACTTGCGATTAAAAACCAAAATCCCTTTCGCTCACTTACGGCCGTCGAGCATCATGATACACTTTGCGTTGCATAACCCAAGATCATAAAGCCAATCGCGATCGCGCACCAAACGAGCGATCGTGTACGAGCACGCGCCCAGTTGGAAGTTACAGAAGGGGGAGGTGGGGTTGAGAACCAGCAACATATTACTTCCTACCCAAACCCCGCCGGGACAGGCTTTCATCGCCCGATCGACAAGCGGAGGATAATTTTCCCATTCACCAATCAAGCGATCAAGCATAAGCGCGTAACGAGCTTACACTAGCAGGCAATACGGTGCCGCTTTGTACTCGGCCGACACGTTCGCGCCGTCGTTTGGAAGGCGGCAGCTTCGATCGATCCGCTACGCGGGTAGGGTAGCTTTCACGGTTTTACGTGCCCCGGCAACGGTAGCTGGGGAGGGATGGAGACGTACCCGGGGTTACATTCGTGCCGGACTCGGATCAATCGATCAAGATGCAAGAAACGCGGGAACTATGCGAAATGTGAGCTACTCGGTAATAAAGTTAAGCGTAAAAGAGGTTAATCCACGGTGTTGAGTACCATTCCATCTCGTATAAAGGGGAGCTATTTGGTACATGCAGAAGTTTAAAATAGAGAGTTGTATATCCGTGTGGAAGAAAAGATTCCATTTCATCTTAGGTTTGGATAATAAAATATGGAATAAAACATATTTTTAATTTTATTATGTTATTTTAATATAATTACAGTAGAGCGCCGATCATACGGGTACCTTTTATCCGGCTGTCCCATTATCCGTGCTGCTCGGAAATGACGGTTCCAAAGGCGAATTGACATATCTAATTGCAAATCGGTGATGGCAAAAAATAAAAGGCTCAATAGGGAGTGATACAATTTAAGCTCGACCAAATAGAACAGATTTATTTTGCAAAAAGCACCCAAGAACATTTAGCTTTAGAAAAAAAGACCACCCATTACACACTAAACACTAACATTAAAAAAAAAAGAGTTGTGTCTATTATCCGTCATATTCGCTTATCCGGCAGGGGCCGAGTCCCGATGAGCACAGATAATCGACGTTCCACTGTATTAAAATTCTATAAAGTTGATAAAGAGTTCCTTTTTGATTGTATAAATTGTTCGTTTGACTTTCGGTTTGGCTACTGTTTTGTTCACTTTTCATAGTAGTTCATTTGAAGTTCATTCGGTGTCATTTATTTATTTCGTGTAAATTAGTTCCGTTTATACTAGGTACTTAAAGTGTTCTCGATTATCGTTCAAAATTGGACTGTAACTTTAATTGTTCTTTTTTTTAAATTTTATGTATCAAAGTTAAAAAAGAAGTTAAAAATGAATTTTAAAATTATTTCCCTTAAATTCCCCAAAAACATTATTTCGATAAAGAAATTTTGTTTTTTCTATTTTCAGTTTGAAAGTATTTTTCACTACAATTTTGCATGCATGATCAACCTGACCTTCATTGAATGGCCATGATCTTACATCATCGCTGTAGATCGTTTATTGACTTCCTGCAGCCATCCTGAAGCAGGTCCGGCATATTCCGCCCTATATCCACAGCATCCTCTCAAGAATCTCAAGAGTATCCTGTCGCGATCGCTTTTGCCCTTTTTTGTTTCTTTCGAAAGCGATCTTCCAGGTGAACGGGCGTGCAGCCGAACGCGAACCAGCATAATGAAGCAGTAGGTGAAGAAAATTAAACCAGCTTTTTTCGTTCAAGGTCCTGTGGCCTCGGGGTTAAAATTGCTCATTTGTTTTCCGTACCGTATCCGGTACACGTAGGTCCAAAGAGTGGGACCAATTCTTGCTTGGTTGCGTGCGGACACTAGCACTGACATTCCTATCTTCATCTCGAGACACCACGATGGAACGCATGTACTGGGCTAATCTAATCAAACATTGATTGCACCGCCAAACAGCAGACGAAGGGAAGAACTAAATTGCCCTAGGCCTTGAACGAAACTTTAACAGCAACAACAAAAAACATCGAAACGACACCTTTACGCAACGTGCACGAGATGTTGACGAATAATTCGTGGAAGTGTGGTGCAAAACACTGCACTCGTACGTGGTGGTTTGAGAGGGAAAAAANGGAGGTGGGGTTGAGAACCAGCAACATATTACTTCCTACCCAAACCCCGCCGGGACAGGCTTTCATCGCCCGATCGACAAGCGGAGGATAATTTTCCCATTCACCAATCAAGCGATCAAGCATAAGCGCGAAACGAGCTTACACTAGCAGGCAAACGGTGCCGCTTTGTACTCGGCCGACACGTTCGCGCCGTCGTTTGGAAGGCGGCAGCTTCGATACGCGGGTAGGGTAGCTTTCACGGTTTTACGTGCCCCGGCAACGGTAGCTGGGGAGGGATGGAGACGTACCCGGGGTTACATTCGTGCCGGACTCGGATCAATCGATCAAGATGCAAGAAACACGGGAACTATGCGAAATGTGAGCTACTCGGTAATAAAGTTAAGCGTAAAAGAGGTTAATCCACGGTGTTGAGTACCATTCCATCTCGTATAAAGGGGAGCTATTTGGTACATGCAGAAGTTTAAAATAGAGAGTTGTATATCCGTGTGGAAGAAAAGATTCCATTTCATCTTAAGTTTGGATAATAAAATATGGAATAAAACATATTTTTAATTTTATTATGTTATTTTAATACAATTACAGTAGAGCGTCGATCATCCGGGTACCTTTTATCCGGCTGTCCCATTATCCGTGATGCTCGGAAATGACAGTTTAAGGTGACAAGGCGAATTGACATATCTAACAGCAAATCGGTGATGGCAATAAATAAAAACCTCAATAGGAAATGATGAAATTGGCTCAAGTTCGACCAAATAGAACAGATTTATTTTGCAAAAAGCACCCAAGAACATTTAGCTTTATAAAAAAAGACCACCCATTACACACTAAACACTAACATTTAAAAAAAAAAAAAGAGTTGTGTCTATTATCCGTCATATTCGCTTATCCGGCAGGGGCCGAGTCCCGATGAGCACAGATAATCGACGTTCCACTGTATTAAAATTTTATAAAGTTGATAAAGAGTTCCTTGTTGATTGTGTAAATTGTTCGTTTGACTTTCGGTTTGGCTACTGTTTTGTTCACTTGTCATGATAGTTAATTTGAAGTTCATTCGGTGTCATTTATTTAATTCGTGTAAATTAGTTCCGTTTATACTAGGTACTTAAAGCGTTCTCGATTATCGTTCAAAATTGGACTGTAACTTTAACTGTTCTTTTTTTTTAATTTTATGTATCAAAGTTAAAAAAGAAGTTAAAAAAGAATTCTAAAATTATTTCCCTTAAATTCCCCAAAAACGTTATTTCGATAAAGAAATTTTGTTTTTTCTATTTTCAGTTTGAGAGTATTTTTCACTACAATTTTGCATGCATGATCAACTTGACCTTCATTGAATGGCCATGATCTTACATCATCGCTGTAGATCGTTTATTGACTTCCTGCAGCCATCCTGATGCAGGTCCGGCATACTCCGCCCTATATCACAGCATCCTCTCAAGAATCTCAAGAGTATCCTGTTGCGATCGCTTTTGCCCTTTTTTGCCTTTCCGAACGCCTTCCAGGTGAACGGGCGTGCAGCCGAACGCGAACCAGCATAATGAAGCAGTAGGTGAAGAAAATTAAACCAGCTTTTTTCGTTCAAGGTCCTGTGGCCTCGGGGTTAAAATTGCTCATTTGTTTTCCGTACCGTATCCGGTACGCGTAGCTCCAAAGAGTCGGACCAATTCTTGCTTGGTTGCGTGCGGACACTAGCACTGACATTCCTATCTTCATCTCGAGACACCACGATGGAACGCATGTACTGGGCTAATCTAATCAAACATTGATTGCACCGCCAAATAGCAGACGAAGGGAAGAACTAAATTGCCCTAGGCCTTGAACGAAACTTTAACAGCAACAACAAAAAACATCGAAACGACACCTTTACGCAACGTGCACGAGATGTTGACGAATAATTCGTGGAAGTGTGGTGCAAAACACTGCACTCGTACGTGGTGGTTTGAGAGGGAAAAAAAGGGAACAATCTACAGCACCGATTGTAAATCGTGCCGTGCGTCACCTTCAACAGAGCGGCCAATCATAAGTTATTCCGTTTATGAGGTGAAGCGGTCTCGGATGAATTATTGCTAGAACTCAATCAAGGTGATCAAAGTGAGTCGTTTGCCCGTGAACATTTCGATCATGCTCCCACACCATAATTTAGTCGATCGTAACCTAGTCAAGTCAGTAGTCTCGAACTCTCGAACTAAAATATTATTCTTCCCATTATCAATCAGTGGGCAAGAAAAATCAATGCACAGTTCAATTGAAGCTAATCAAAAGAAGAAACCAAATCGTGAAGTAAAGTTTCACNAGAGCGGCCAATCATAAGTTATTCCGTTTATGAGGTGAAGCGGTCTCGGATGAATTATTGCTAGAACTCAATCAAGGTGATCAAAGTGAGTCGTTTGCCCGTGAACATTTCGATCATGCTCCCACACCATAATTTAGTCGATCGTAAACTAGTCAAGTCAGTAGTCTCGAACTCTCGAACTAAAATATTATTCTTCCCATTATCAATCAGTGGGCAAGAAAAATCAATGCACAGTTCAATTGAAGCTAATCAAAAGAAGAAACCAAATCGTGAAGTAAAGTTTCACCCTCCACCAACAACTTCACTAGCCTGCGACTGATCACGAAACTCGGCAGGAAGGGCTAACGAAATTGAATAAAAACAACTCCTCAAGACCAAGTGATTAAAAATTGAATCACTTCTGAGTCCTTTTTCTCGTACGTATCTTGGCCTCCCCTTTCCCGATGATTCACACCCGAGACGTCTGCTGAAGCATCGGTTAGAGAAGTGAATAATTTTACATCAACTTTAGTACCCATTCCAACTCACCTGTAGCGGCTTCGTCGGCTGTGCAACTGGTTGCCAGTAGCGTTGCAATCACGAACACTAGCGCCATCGCCCGTACCAGTCGCAGGGCTTGCAGTGTTGAAGGGCGGTTTCGAATCGGTGCCATTTCCGGTAGAATGGTCCGAAGAGACGACGTTGTCGGGGATAAAAGATGCCGCTGCCGATAATGCTGCCGAGTGCAGCAATCTACACACAAACACACACACACACGTACCAGGACACAGTATTCACCTTCCGGTTAGATCGAGCAACTGTCGCTCGTTTTGCTCAATTTTCACACTTTGCTTACACTTTGCTTCTTGAATCACTTCTCTCTTTTTTTTTCTTTGTGTGCGCTATTATTTTACTTACACAATCGATCACCCACAAACACTTACATTCGAACGAACGAATTCAATTTATGCTTGAACTTTTATCTTTCTTCTACCCTTTTTTTGTTGCACTTTCTAGTTACACTCTCTCTTACTTTTTGCTTTTACTTTTGTTTGCACTCTTTTTTTCTCTTTTATAGCTTCTTCTTTTTTTTTGCTTTTGTATTCAACACTCAAGGCACGCTTTAGTGAAGGAAATTTCTTCTACTTTGCTTACTTCCTTTCTTGCTTTTCTTTTATGTTTTAAGAAACTTTTCTTATTGCCGTTCTCGTACTACAGTTGCGATTGTGTTTTACTTACTTGCTTGGGTGTTTGTTTTTTTCTTCTTCTTTATTTTAACAGTGCAAATGTATTTGTTTGATTTTGTTTCTGGTTCGATATTTTTTTTAATTTTCTTTAAAGCTAGTTACACTGGTGCAGTAATCGGTTTTTGCTATCGGCACCACAACTAACGGCAAAATCTTTAAATTTGCTACACGTCTCGCGTTTTACGTTCTTTCGCGCTACTTTCTTCAAAGTTAGACGAAGCGTTGTTCCTTACGAGATGCAGTTCCGGGTTTTGTGAAGCTGTAATTAAGCCGCCTAGCGTCTATACAGCACGGCACTGCCATACGACGGGGTTGCAGCAAGGTTTGTTTGCCTATTGCCTACTGCCAAACAAACAATCCGTTCTAATATCTGCTACACTTAAAAACACTGATACACACTTATACACATACACACATACAGCTAGTGGGATTATATGCACAAAACTTGCGTGTGTCACGTGTACCGACACACACCACACAGACACACATTTATGACACGCTCGTTTGGGGGCTGCGGGCGCTAAAGCTTACACGCACCGCCCGTGCCGATGCGTGTGTAATTTAATTAAAACGTTATGCTTTCTTATGCTTCACCTATGACACCTAATGGCGCTTTAGAACAAATCAAAGTCCTGTAAATAGAAGAGAAGAATGCGTAATTGTTAAAAATTTGCTTTGAATTTTAATTCTTGGCTGTAACTGAATAGAAAAATATGAAATAAAAATATAAAACAGCCCCAACGGTTTCGTATGAATAAGGAATCTTGATGACTTTCAAAGATAACAGTGATCTATTTTTACGAAAGAAACCAAAGAAAATGTCCTAAAAGAGAGATAAAAGTTAAAAAAAATCATTTCCTTCACTTGTGATTTCGCAGCAGGACATCTAAATCAACTCATTTGCGGAAATAATTACTTCTCGGTGATGGAGGCTAAATTACATTTTCTTTTCTATACCAAAAAATACCCATCATCCCTTTATTTTCTACTTCCTATGCGCAGACAGAAACAAACGAAAAAAAAATCTCATCGCAAACGAAAGAGTTGTATGTAATTAATCATTCTGACGTTAAGTAACCGGACGCGCGCAAAAGGCTAAACGATCCATCAGTTCCGGTGTGAGAGCATGCAGCAAGAAAGTGCAATTTCTAGCACACCCAACTTGCTGCTACTAATGCTACTAATAGCCCTTTGCGTATGTAGGGTTCACCTTCACATGTACCATCACCCGCACAGAGCCTTCCACTGAAAGCTTCCTAAACCCCCGGGAACGATTAAGGAAATGTCCGATAAGAAATGTGACGTTTTAATTTCCCTAAGTGACTGCAGAAGTGCGTCGCATTTGGATGAGTCGGCTATTTTGTGACAATTTCTTTACCGGCGTAATTTTTTTTCTTCTCTCTCTCCCTCTCTCTTACCATTAGGAGATTTAAGGGCACACCGGAACGGAAACTCGATCGGACTTTATACGGAGGACGGAGCGGACGCAGAAACTGCGTAGATCGGACTAACCAATTTAATTCCAATCATGATAAACGGTTCCTAAATCGCAAAGTAATGCTACACATTAAAATGCTGAATGGGGAGTTTTGTTATTTTCGCTGCTGTTTTTTTTTTGTTTCCCTTTCAAGCTGACAATACATCAGATGGTTTTGCCTGGACAGCAGAATCAGATAGAGAGAGATATAGAGGGAGACAAAAAACATTACTTCACTAAATTGATTGCAAACTGTAATTTCTTTCTCTTTGTGAAATGTGCTGTCAACATCTAAATCGATTAAAAAAGACTTAATGAAAAGTTGTATGGAAATAAAGGAATGGAAAAATAGACATGCGATCGTATTTCTTCTACTGATCAAGACGTCAATAAGGAGGAAGGTCACCATACTAAAGTAAAGACACTGACGCCGTCTGTCTGTCTTGATGTCTTCATGAAATCAGTTCTTTAAATTGAATCAGTCATTGAAAGGCATTTACTGATAACCTCGCCCTTATTAATGACTTCTCTGATCAGTACCTAATATTTACACAGTTTTTGAAGTATTCCATTCCACAAAGGATGTTAAAAGATGTTTCGAGACAAAAAATTGTTGGAAAGTAAAATGTTACAAAAAAAATTTGAATCACGTCTTATTGAGGAATTCTCCAATACTCCGGTCGTAAAAAATGACCAAAAAGAACTATAATTCTGAGCGACCTATCTCTATCCAACAATACCATCATTCTTCACAACAATTCCTGTTCCGATGACAGAGCATGTAAGAAGAGGAAGAATTCGGGCAATTCCTATTCTGGATCTCTTCGCAATTGTCTTTGCGGCGTCGACTTTCAGAATCAGAATGATTTCTAGATTTAAGTGAACATTTGGAGCTCTTGATTAACATCTACAGTGTCAGAATTCCCCATTGTGGACTATCTTCTTTGATCTTGAGTAGAGCTCTTGCATTCCAAACATTTCTTCCAGGTTGCTGTTTAATTGATCAGGAAGGACTAAAATTTCTTCAATTCATCAGACTCATTGACGTTTCGTCAAAAACTATCGACAATAAAAAAGAAGCAGCTTTAATCTAATACGTTTGGTCGAATTTTACCAAAAGCGTTCCAGGATTTTCACTTTACCAACATTTTGGACCAAACGTTTCTGAAGCCTGAAAATTCTTCAAAAATTAGAACTCCTTAATTAAAAATTTTGCTCACTCCAAAGTAAAAAAACCAGGCATTTGAAAAAAGTCCTTTTTTGCATCATCACGCATCGGCACCATGGTAGAACTAGGCCACCATGCAAGCCATACTCTCGTTTCAGCAGTTTTGCATGCTTAGCACATCACCCATCAAACCGCACCTAATCACACACATTATAACGATGATGATCATCATCAAACAGCACGTATGGTCGGTCCACAGAAAAAAAGCGAGCCGGCGTAACAGCAAAACCAAAAAAGAAAGAAAGAAAAAAAAAACACACACACAACTGAGAATACGAATCACCGCTAATTTCCCTAACGCACATCCGGCGTCATATTGGTTTGGTCGAACCATGCACACGCAAAAAAGCACGTGAGGTGGCAACCGGTGGTTCCCGTAGAACGGAAAAGCATCATTTACTGTGAAGTCTGTTCCGTTGCTCTTCATTTTTGTTTTCCTTCTCTGCCTCTCTGCTTCTTCTTCTTCGTGTTATTTCGTTTTTTGACTTGTTGTTCAGCCAGCACGTTCTTTTTTTTGCTGCGTGTGTGTGTGCTGCGCGCGACCCACAGCCGCAGTTGCGTAAACTGTTGCGCGAGACGCGCTGTCTGGCGTAGCCGCGCTGTCGGTCTAAACGCATATGGCTTTCGAAAAGGAAAGGGTGGTCTCGACATTAGAGAATGTGCCTCTGTCTTTTTGTGACCCACCATCCTTCATCTTCCCCCTCCTTCTCTCATCCGTTACTTCCTCCCCTCCATCCCTCTTTCCATCAACAAATAATGATGAGTGTGTTTAGCTTGGGGACAGCATTGCACGAAAAGGAAATGCCCTCGAAATAAGGTTGGGGGGAGGGGGGAACTATTTATCTTAGCATTGGTCTGCCCGGTGTATGATAAACGACCATTGAATGATAACGAGACGGGAGCGCGTCTAGAATGGTTGTAGAAAAATGGAAAATTGCAAATAAATCTTCAACCTTTCCCTTAATCAACTCCGTAAGCAGCAGCATCTTCTTCAGGAAATCGTAACGCTCCCAATTTCTATAACATTCACCCTCCAACACATACACACACACACAGACTCGGAAAGTGGTCAGCAGAAAATGCAAAATCACACCATCGTGCACCCGCGCGTTCTGGGGCCGCTCACCTAAACTGGGCCGCTTGAGCATGGGAGGACGCGATATTAAAATTAAAATTTATGGCTTTTAAATTAGCGTATGTTATAATATTAAGCTTTAAGCGAATGTGAATTCGCGACAACGCATGCACCCACAGGCGAAAAGCCGTAGGCTGGACACACAAGCCGTTTATGTGGCGCGGCGCAGCAGATTTGTGCCGACCCGTACGGTTGCGTTAAAGCAATGGTGGCCGGCCGTTCAGGCATGCTGGGCCGGAAAAGTGGTGTCTGGAAGGTCTGACGGACCCGCACCCGGATGCTGTGATTAAGCCGTTACCGAGACTGTGTTCAATTATGGCGTTTCGTCGAAGTAGAATCTTTGGTGTACAGTTCTTTTTTTCTTCCTTTTTTCTGCATTTGTTTTCCATACTAGAATCACACAAGCAACGGATAATATGATGGAAAAGATTAAAAAGCAAATAAAAACAAAACCAATACGACCATGTGGTACAGCAGAAAATCGAAACAGGAAAACCCATTTTAATGACAGCCTAATTAGTGAACGATGTAGTTTATTAGTGAATAATTTATGACAGCAGCAGGGATTGCAAATTGAGATCCTCTTTAGCAGAGCTAATGAACCGGAAAGCTAAAACAAGCGAGAAAGAACGAGAGAGAGAGAGAAAAAAGAGTTCTTCTATTAATCCACCCATCATAAAATCAATTTGTACGCCGTGCACCATCTGACTAATGGTGGTGCTGTTGGTGTGTCTCCGAACGATAAAAATAGAACACACAAATAAATCTTATCACGACTGTGCCCGACGACGCACAACCGTTTGCCGAACCCAGAAAAAAAATAATAAGAAACCATTTTGACAGTAAGCGCACGAGCTAATTATTAATTCGATCGTTTGTGCTGTCAAACATCGGATTACAACCACCAGCGCGGGATGGTATTTTTACACTCTTTTTTACCACATTCGAGATATATACGATTTTACATCGATCTTCATCAAGGTCAAGGGCAATGTGCAGGCCAACAGATGAATCATATCATTCGATTTTTTTTTTCTTTTCGTGTCGTGTCCTCTACTTTCTTCAATCAAAGCGAAACGCCCCACAGTACAAGGTGTGACACAGAACGGATCGTAAATCAATTGTAACTTTACCAGATCTCCCGCAGCAAAAAAAAATACGATCTTCACTAGTAAACTTTACACAAATCCTACTGACGGATCCGTTTGTCTGTCGGGTGCGCTTAAGTAGTGATCTTGCGTTTACAATCCACTTTCCACTACTGCGGTTTGTACAGGGAAGACACCGACAAAACGGGGTCTTGACCGATGAAAGATGGCACGCCGGCAGACAGAGTTTTTTTTCACAATTTTAAGACTTCACCAATGACAAATTCGTCGTAAAACACATCCGTCACAGACGCGTGTTGGCGTACAACAAAAATGGTGAGAAGCGTAACACCTTTGCGCGTTGCGTGCTGGCAATTTGATATACCGGTTGGCGTGCAAATTAATGTCGAAAAGTTCGGTTCGAAATGAAATTTGGAACCTTTATCGTTTCTATCGATTTAACAAGACAGTTAGCATGTAAAAAAAGCTGCGGCCGTAAAAAACACTACTTCGAAACTATGCCAAACTGCAACGCAACACGGAGACAGCAATGCCACACACAAAAAAACGAAAAATACGCACTAACACAAGCTACTTCTTGTGCACTAAACAAAACAAAAAAAATCGGAATGACTAGTACCGCATGGTGGTCCTATCTAATCTACTTGCGTTTAGCCTTCATTTTTCACTTCCTTATCGTAAAAACCCAAAAAGCACGCATTCGGTGATGAAATGTGACTCGGCCAGATAAATAGATCTTTAATTGGATTTAGTCGGTCAAATAACACACGGCGGTACGCAACACTAGCGAGAAACAGTCAGTCCGAGCCATCGACCACTACACAGGTATGCTGCCTTCCCCCGTCACACTGTACAGAGTTAAGCGTAACAACACGCGTGAACGTGAATGTAGAGCACCGGTGTGTTGATGCTTTGCCAAATTGTAGCCCAAAAACAAAAAAAAAGTTTATTGTTTCGGGCTTATCGTTCGCACTCTATCGCACACTTTCACGCGTACGTGATACACGCACGCAGCCGTGTACACGCGCAGTAAAAGAAAAAGGCTTCACCTCACAGCATCTTACGCACAGCAAACAAAAGGCCCACTCATACACAAACACCTTTCGCGCACAACTTACACCTTTTGTTTTGGCACTTACGATTCGATCCGTGGCGCATAAAACGGTGCACAGAAACAGCTTCAAAACGCAAACTTCGGTCGCAAACGAAATTGCAAGCCAGACAAACTTTGCAACAAACAACCCGAAACGGTACAGAATTCGAAGACGGAGCGGAAGCATGCGACGGCACGTCCGTTACACGCGAAAGATTTGAAAGTTTTGAAACTTGTTTTTTTGTTCTTGTCTGACGGTTCTCTGTTACCATCCCCGCTCAACAGTCTGCCCTGTTCTGCACCGGCACGCATCCGTGTACTGCAAAAAAACCCCCCCAAAATCGTGCATCGGGAACCGAAGCTTGAGAGAGAGAAGGAGAAACAACACCTTCGTGCTTGTATGCGCTCCCTTTCGTGCTCGTGTTTCCTTCTCGCTTTATCGCGCACAGTACGACCAACAACAAATGTCATGTTTAGTACAGTGCTCGGGTAAGAAGGAGAAACAAAACTCGCTTCGTGTTGTAGGCTATCGCTGTTTCACTAATGGGTTCGTGCTGGACGCACGCAACGCAACATGCTCGCATCTCGGAAAGGGGAAAGTTAAGTTTGACACGCATACTACTGTGCGTGATGCTGTGCGCACGGGTGGGGAACACTATGGGACGTTTTCAGGCCGGTGGAGCATAAATTTTGTAATATGGAAAAAATGAAATGCAGTAATGTAGTTTAAAAAAAAGATGATTTGTTTAAAACTGAACTTTGAATTATGATTAGACGAAAAAAAAAGAAATTAATTCGTGAAATTAGTTAAATTATTTGTCCGCCCTTTGAGGCTGACAATGCCGCTAAAAGCCGTAACCATGAAATAAAAATAAATAAATAATTTGTAACAGTTACATTTTCTTGAATACAATTCGTTAACTGCCTTTCGCTGAAGAAAGCGAAATCTTTGCAAGGTGGCGTTCTACACCGTAAGCAAATTAAATTACACGCTCCTTAACGGTGATCTAAGTGGTGTGACTGCGCTTATTTAATTGGATGATCGGATTTTGTTTGCTTACTCTCGTTAGGTGAAGTGGTATGTCACACTCTAGCACCACCTGAACCAGATAACGCTATTATCTATTAAGCGTGTTATACTTTCTACAGAGCAAGCTAATCACAGCTGCGAACACTTTCAACAGCTTTGGCAAACAAAGACAATCAATCGCAATAAATTGTTGTTAAGAATACAAATTGTTTTAAGTGCTTTCAAAGCTTAACGTTGTGTGGAAGTAAGCAATTAGTTCATTACGATGAATTAATTTGGTTAAAATACCACCAATCTGCTAATTATTACATTAGAATGATGTTTTAATAATAAGTTTTTAATTATACATTCTCGTAACTTGTCAAGCAGCATATCCGCAAGTAAAAGTTAGTTGCATCTTGCGCACTTCCCAAGCGCGTGATGTTTTGTTGCGCATACGTGTTGCACAAGGGTGTGTTCTACAACGCTAAAAGAGTTGAACCAGATTAAAGCTTAATAAAAGTATTTTTTTAAAGGAATCACTTCATGCAATTATCGCACATAAAATTTTTAAAATCTATTCTAACCCGATTAAGACGATCCTTCACTGTAAATGCATTACGTTACACAAATTGTCTAGACGACGTAATGCATAAATTGCTGGTACGTGTGGTTTTTTGGGTGGAACTTTTAATTAACTTGCCGCATCTCTTTTCCGTGCTACCATTGGCCTGACTTCGGCAAAAGGATCTTCCATTTCCATAATCCAGGCGCCTTAGGTCATGTCTTAAATGCATTCTGCTCGAACCATCCCTTTCGGGGTTCTTGGGGCGCTATAGCTTTCCCGCGAAGGTGGAAAATCTAATTCCCGATGCAAATTACGGCATTGAGCAAACTGCGAACGTTCGCGTACAAAGTGCATATTGTAAGTGGGAAAATTCATCGCTATCTTGGTAAGTGTTTTCGTTCACCAAGGAGCAGAGAAAACAAGGAAAAATGGCACTTAAAATGGGCAAAACTATTGCACCTCTTTAATCAGTTTGTTTTCATTACCATATATTCTTCATTTTGTTTTTCAATCTACTTATATAGTTTATTGCTTATTTGCCTAACGAAATTTATAGGGTTTTCAAATTCACCATTCCTGAGTTTACTTCAGGTTCATGTTGGAGGTAGAGCTAAAAGAGAAGGCTTTTCTCCTAGAATAAGGCAATTAAAAGGATTTATTTCATATCTACAAATGCCACTTTATTTTGTTAACTATCAAGAAACGGTCAAAATTATTCCAGTTATTTTTGAATCCCTTGGTTAATTCAAAATATTAGTTTAAAGAGCTTATAACTATAAAATAAAAATAAAATATTATACTTGTCAGCTACATTTGTGCAAAAATTATTATTATTATTTTTTTTCATTTCAATCTCTTGCCCAAATGAATCATTCATTCCCTTTTTTGACCCAAAATGGTTTCGTTCTTGGTTCACTTTTACTTTGCCGGACACTAACAGGACAAAGTTGAGAACCAATTAATTTTATTAATTTCATCAAGCGCACAACGCAACCTTGAACCTACTGGGAAAATTAAATTTAATGTCACTTCTATCTTGAATTACTGATTATTTTGTTCGACCCTACCGTGCACACGGCTCAAACATCTTGCTCGTGTCCGTGCAGTTTTGCCTAAGCTCAAGGAACCGTGTAGTAGAAGTCAAGACTGTCACCGTTACCAAAGTGAGCAAGTGGAAAACTTTTTTGATGGTTTCAAAATTGTTTTTTTTTGTCGTTTCTCTCTCGAACCACCAACGAATGGTTAGAAGGCGACAGAAAAAATGGGTCTTAAAAGCAAACTCCAGCGAAAGCGAGGATTCGTAAGGAAGGAAGAAAAAGTCCCAACAAGAATGATGGGAAAAAATCAACGGAAAAGCTACGATAAGAAGGTTCATACCAAACAACCTTCGCATCATAACCGCAAACGACGGTTTTGCTAACTTTCGCCTACGTCGGTTTTTTTTTGTGCTGTTCCTGTTTTCTTGTTTTCACTTCTCTACCTTTTTTCGCTTTGTTGCAATTGAAGGATATTGTTTGGTATAAAATATAGGTTAAAAATACTTTTTTTTGTTACAACACAACAAATGTTTGTTTTCAGTTTCCTTATTCTTGAACATTATTTATACATTGATTGGAAATAAAACCATTACTGTTTATCTGTTTGTGGAAAATAATTATTTTCATCTCACTTTTCAATAAAAAAAACAGAATGGAAACGAATTGTTTTATTCAATTTTTTTTAAATGTTTTATTCATATGGAACGGCCTGGCCGTATTGCTCTCGATTTTTTTTTATTTACCTTAATAAAAATATATACAATATTTTTTTTACATATTTTCCAACTGTCGAGAAAAATTACAAATGCAAAACCTTTTTCCAGCGCTACGCACAGAGTTAACAAAAGTTGAAATTTTTTTCTGCGTAAACCTTCCCACTTTGAAAGTATGCAAATTTATGCAGCGTTTCAACACTCTGCACAAAGCAGAACCCCTGATAAAGAAATTGATGGAAACTATGGAAATACTTCATGCAGCAAAATTGCACCATTCTTCCCATAAAGTGCAATAGGGGGAAATGATGATAAAATGATGAATACTTTTCAGAGGTTTTGCATCAACCCAAAAGGCAGGTGCAGGATGCATCGACAATATGCTGATTAAGTGGTAATTCACCCATACAAAGTACGCCATCAGGAAAAGAAACAAAAACTGAGCTGAGTCTACACCGCATGCAACAATTGAAGAGTGGACAATTGTCAACATGTTTTATTCTGTTTTTGTTTTGCACATAAAATAGGTAACGTTGCGGAAAACTGCAGTTGACGAACCATTTTAATCAACATGATAGTTATGGTTAATAAACAAGATGGTGGTGAAGCAAATAAAATGTACAACGAAACAAAATGAATACAAACTATAATATTCATATATGATTACAAATGAACAAATGACAAAAAATGAAAAAGAAAAAAATGATAAAAAAGATAAAAAAACAAAATCACTTTTTGCTTTAATTATTAGAATTTTTAGTAGTAAATAAAAAATTCTTACAAAATGGTTGTTCCAGCGCACGAATACTAACACTAGAACTACCAAGCGTTTTAAGCGTTTTTCGTTCGTTTCGATTTTTTAAACAATTTCGAAGCGTTGAAGTATATTTTATTGTTCGTTAGAAATCGTGCTATAGAAAATATATGTAAAATTCATGCTTCAAATACCTTAGCATTGTTTAACCTCAAAAAATAATATGATGAAAATTAAGCGTGTTCCAGCGAAAATGACTGGTCCGGTAGTTCTAGTGCTAATAATGTCTTTGCTGACAGGTTATTCCTTAAACCAATTTCATTGGCTTTCATCGTCTATTATTTGCTGCTGACCACATCTTTCATTTTTTATCACTACAGCTACTTGGTGGTGCTTCCCATTATTCGGACTTCACCATTTCATGTCAGCTAAAGGAAGGGCATCTTAATGAGACAATCCTTTAGAACATGCCGGTTCAATTTAGTTTGTTTCGCTCCACACGAAAAAGCTTGTTCATGTTATTTTTCCACCCGCCCAAAAGCGCGCTAGTTCCATTTGTCCATGAACGGGAAATTGTGAACAGTTCTGGTTTTCGTTTGGCAATCCATCGCCCAAAAAAGAAAGACGATGAAATAAATCCACTCAGCAACCCCAAGTGGGGAGGTTAAAAAACTCGAAAGAAAAAAAAACAAGTAGAACATTCTCTTAGCTTCGTCCACTGACAGACACACCGTATCAAAAACCATAAAATGATCCCAAGGATATGGCCAAGCAGTTTCACTCCATTAGGACATTTTTCTTGTCGGTGTGTGTGTGTGTGTGTCTGTGTGTGCGAATGGACCAAATTCCTCCGGCAAACTCATCGCTCATCGCACCATTCATCACGGGCACAGAACACGGTTAGAATCGTTCCCGCCGGGCTAAAGTGGAACGTTCAAACGAAGCGTAAAATTTCGTCCTTCTTCTGTTACCACCACCTTGACAATGTCTTCCGAATTCGTCCTTGTCCGATAGTGTGTGTGTCTTTGCTGCCGATGCTTTTCACTTTCAATCGCAAAAGCTCACACAGATGCTTTACCAGCTGGGTCGCCTTGTTTGAGGGTTGATAAATGGTTTGAAAATGATTTTCCAGAACCGGTCACTCCAGGACAGTGTTGGTGTGCGACACAAAAGCAACGTTTCGCTAAACCTTCTTACACCGACCTTTCCTTCAAAGAAACGCACGGCATCGAGAGCCTTTCACGCGAATCTTGCTGTTTGTGAAATTTTCGGACCACAAACAATTTTCGGCAACGAAACATTAATTCATTTTAGTCGCCTTTGAAACTCCATCAAGCATTCTCTCGTGGCACAACAACACAGTGCCGCAATCCGGTTTAGAGCCTTTTCGCTTTAAACGGAGAACAAAAAACCCACACGGCTAAACTGAGCTGAAGAGCCTTCTAATGATCGTCGTGAGATTTTAATGCGTTATCCCATCGGTGAAGAATAGGTTTTTTTTTCTGCACAAACAAAAAAACAACCCACTGGAAAAACACATTCACTAACATTTTGCCTGCAAAAAAAAGAACGATGAGCTTCTCGTTGAATAACAAACTTAGCACCCGCATTGGACAATCTTCCACGATGTAACCTTTTTTTTCTTTCTTTGCATCAATTATAGATGAACTAACGAGCGGCACCATTGGCAAATAAACCGTTTCTGAATTATTGATTTCTGGGGGAAAAGGGGCGATTGAGTTGGTTTTTTTTTCGGTAGCTTGATTTTGTATATTTTTACTCCATTGTTATCCAGCATCAAATCAAAACCAGACCATTCTGAAGAATAATGGAAAAAAGGGGAAATGCGACAAACAACAACAATATCCCGAAGTCGGTAGTCTCTCGACCCAGGATTTGCCCTTTCTTTTGTGCCGCGAACCGTCCTATTGTTAAACCTTCGGTCGAACTTCGATGCGTTAGCGTTACGAAAATTGCTCCCGGTGGTTAGGTGGGTCAATATTGGGCCGAATCTGTCCCCAATATTTCCCCCCCAAAACGCTCACGGACTCCGGCCGATTACCGGACCGAAGCTGCATGATTGTCGTCTGGAGAATTTTAAAACCCTGCTTTAAAGCTTTAACCCCCTTCTCGAGCTGGGGTTCGCAGTCCCAAGAAAATAGGAGAACGCTTAAATAAACGAATTGGTTCTGGCAGTGTGTATTTCATCGAATAACTTGAATATTGGAAACCGTAAAGCCGAAGCGGTTGCCAGGTTTAATGAAAATTTAATTTCTTATTACCTTTCGCTTCCATTTTTTCCTTTCATGACAATCATTGTATTCAACAAAACGTAAAATGGATTTTACAAAGTTGTTAGCATGAACTATAGGATTTTGAATTTCTTTACTATACTATATTGATGTTCTATAGTTACGCATACCAAGTAAGAATTAATGAGTTATTTAAGTCTTATTTGTGTGCGAATAAGTTTAAATTAGCTTGAAGAGTTTCTATAGCTCAATTGCGGGTAAACTCATTTTTAGTAGAGATGGGTCTTACGATTCATTTCACGGCTCAACACTGAGTTGGAAGCAACAGAATCAGAATCGACTACAACCTGTGGGTGCAGTGGGTTCGGGTCGACCCGTCAATATAAGTAAGTTCAGTAGCTCCGATCCGAACTCCCTGGACACGCGAGACGGAGTCGCTTATGGGAGTCGCCTACTGGACATACTGAACCTACTTTGACCCGAGTCCGATCCGAACTCGCGGCACACACTAGTCGTAGTCGCTTATGGTAGCTTGCCCCTATCGGAATCGTTGTACTTTCTGAATTTACTTATATCTACGGATCGACCCTAACCGGTTCGCTTCGCTTATGGATGGCTCGGACTCGTTAGATTCGGGTCGACCAGCCCACCATTATTTCTACCACCACCATTTCTAGTGATTCAACTCAAGAATGAGTTAGATTGGGACTTAACTCTTCATGATGATGAGTAACTCACTGAGATATTTCAATTCCTGAGTATTAAAATTATAGTCGGAAGAAGCAGCTTTTCCAACGGGCTCCTTTAAGATGCGATGATCTAGAACCTTTACACAACGGAATAGGTTTCTGTACTCACATACGCTTCTGAAACATGGAAAACTTTGAAACTTTGAACTTTGAAAGGACGAAACATGATACCCTTTTAGTCGCGCTCCAGAGGACGATATTCAGAAGATCCTGAGGATATTCAATTGTAACTATTTTTGTCCTCAAGATATTATTATGTAAGTATTTAAAATTGATGTTCCGAAAATAATTACTTTTAGGTGGTTTTAGTGTTAAATTAGAGTTAATTAGTAGTAAGAAGTGAGCTCTGCTTTTGAGTGTGCTAAGCAACTCCCAATAATTGGATCTACTCATGAGTTTTAAGAGAAATGAGACTGTTAGATAAATACGAGAAAAAAAAAAAATTATGGCCGAATTGGTTCTAAGACCATTGTTATTTAGACTCGTATTGCAACACTTTAAAGAGTGAGTTAAAGAGTTAACTCATTAGTGTGAATCACTCACTCTGATTTAATTAATTAAAGTGATTTGTTTTTCTAATCCACTAGGTGTACTAGAAACACATTTGAATGAACCCCTCAATTTTGTTTGGTTTGTAACCAATTCCCAATAAAATATGTAAATTAACTAAGGTAAATACACTTCACCAACAGATAGTAAGGGTGTGCCCTCGATTCCCTTCCATTCGTATTGATCACTTTTTAAGTGGTTCATTTTACAGACTAATTTACTAACTGATTCATAGCCTCTGATGAACTTTTTCCCCCACCACTCGACTATACCGTGGGTGTATTTATCGATACGCCAATACTGAAACTCCTACACCATTGGTCCGTTGCGAGCAAACGGCCCCAACATTAAAGCAAACAGGGCCCAAGCGAACACACAAGCGAACAATGGTAAGAAACCGGCAAACAAGCATCGGCATTATCCCATCATGCACGTGTGGCTCTTAATTATCACTTTGCTTTTTGGTTATGATTGTGGAAAGCGACACGGCTGGGGACGGAGTATTTTTCGACGGCCTGAAAGTACTTTAATTATTATTGTTATTACTATTAACATCAACCACTGCCAAGGCCATTTCGATGGCTGGCAGTGCCGCATTTAATGTGCTTCGAAGCATTACCATAACCGAACACGGTGCCACCAGTATGAAGCTGGTTTCATTTTCCGACGTCGTTATGTCACGATAAACATTACCGTTATCAAACATTGATTATTATCGGTGAAATGGCACACTCCGGATGGGGTCCCTATCAGCATCAATCAGGGATGTGATGGAAAAAAAAGGAACGCCAACGGAAAAAGAGGATGAAACATTAACGTACTGCTGGAGCTAAAGCTGAACACTGCGACACGACTGATTGAGAGCGTTTCCTCTTTAAAGGTGTCATCGGCTTGCTTTAAAGAAAGAAAAATAAAACTGAAGAAAACTCGGTGCTTTTTCTCAAATATTCTCCCACACAAGGAGAAGACATACACAGTTCATGAACAAAACGCCAGTCTGTTCAGTCAGTTCGCCATTTGCTTCTATCTCGAGATGAGATCTATTCATTCACCTTCTCGCACCCGGTTTTGGCCCGTTTCATCAGCTGTGGGTTGGTAATTTCTGATCGATTTCTAATGAAAACATCAGTCAGAAAAAACAGAAAAAAGGACGAAAATGCTTCTCGAAAAAAGTAAAGCAAAATACACTCAACGAAACAGCGCACAGTTTGATGGTTTCGTGGAAAAAAACGCTTTGGAAAGCGACAGCAGTAACATCTTTCGTTAATAATTTCCGGCACCTTCATTAATAATTTGGTGCGATGCGGTAAATGTTTTTAAACAACGCAACATGAGCAACGTCAATAAGCGGTTGGAGGGGTAAAAGAAAAGAACAACGAAATCCGGTTCGGTGCAAGACACATAACGAAATCAATTTCTCATTAAGCGATATTTGGAACATGGTTTATAGCGCTCTACATCACGTCAGGATGACGGCCGGCTAAATATTAAACAACGAAAGCTTCGTAGATTTCTAGGTAATATGCTCACAGTATATTAAAGTTTCGACACGTTCTATATTGTGTCCATATTGAGCACCATTTCGGATGAAAGACAATAATTTAGCAAAAGAAATGCAAAGATGATAACAAAAGAAGAGCAAAAGAAATGCAAAAAGAAAGCAAAATTAAATGAAATAAAATTAAAAGAAAAGCGATTATTATTGCAACGAAAAGCTTTTGCTATGAGTAACAGTTACAAAACACGCCTAATTAAGGGCTTTGTAAGATACTAATAATAGTAAAATAACACTTAAAAATGCAGTCCAATAACGCTCACCACTAAATAAACTCATCCACATAAATGAATCCACCGAACATCTTGAGACGTTCGCCGTTAGTTTTGAAAGAAAGCCAATTTTTTACCCGGTGAATGCACATCAAAGAAAGGAATTGCAATAACAAAAAAAAAAGCAGCAGTACACAACTTTGTAATCTATTTTCTTTTTCCCTGTTGGGAGGATCCCGGTTAGGTGCATCATATCCTTTTGCAAGTGGCAACTCATTACAAAACTTAATCTACTTCCAAGACGTATCTTACTGGCTTCCGTTGGTGGCGTTTTTTTTTGCATCCTCTTGCCGTTTTGTTTGTTTTTCCCCTTTTCTATGCTGCCCCACAAGTGTCTGGCTCCGGGCGCTTCGGTAACATTTGATGTTGATTAGCTTTTTTAACTTGCTCTCGTACAAGATAGCAATAGCAGCCGTGTGAGTGTGTGTGTGGGCGATGCAAGTCAATTTTCTTGACAGTCTTGCTGCGTTAATGACATCCATGCCATCGCCGTCGACTTGGGGAAGTTACGCTGAAAACCCTGACCGAGAGAAATCTCGACCACAGCTAGAACGTTACGAGATGATGCAACGAACGTATCTTGAGTTTATTATTTTGTGGAACTGAACATTGCTCTTGAAATGAACATATAACTTTTAAGCATGACAGGTTCCTTTTTTTATAAAACTGAGTCTTGCTTTATTTTGACAGCTTCATCTAACCTCTTTAACCTCTTCAATATTTCTAAAACAACATGTAAATATTCCGATGTGCTTTAATATCAAATAGCTACATTTGTACCTCTACACACATTGTTTACTTTTCCAAGTGATTTACTTAAACCATAAAGTGAATCTACTCACAAGCTAATTTTGAATTCTCTTTCTAATGAGGGAAATTCCACACATCAAAGGCAAACGATTGCTTTAAGTAGCAGATAAACAACTTAGTGTGATGAGTGACGAGTTCTTGCGTATATGCTAGTATCCACCAACGCATACCGAGTGGTAACATGCAGCCACCCCCCGCTCAAGGATGAGATTAAATCCACCCGCCTTATACCATCCAGAGCATTCCAGGAAATATCCTGCGCGAAAAAAACAAACTCAACTCCCTGCGGGAAACGACACACCGATAAATGTCGACACAGGGTTGGCGGGCGGGGCCGTCGAACTGTTCGCCTGAATGTTGGAAGGAAACACTTCTGGGGAAAACCCCAACATTACACCGAAGATAACGACGATTATGACCGCCGGGCCTCCCTGCAGACCACCGCCACCGGTGGGGAAAGCGTCGGGCAAACCATAAATCTTCCCCATAATCGATCAGAGATCTCACATAATCGATGGTTATAGGAGTTTGGTGTTCGGTGGTTGGGTTGGGCAACTGCAACGTTCCGGAGGCGTTTGTTTAAGCAGTTGCTCGACAAAGGAAAAGGCGGCATGATTTGTAGGTTGTGGCACAAAAAGTTTCTTCTGGTACTGGTCCGTACACACTGTCAACCTATTTCAATTTTCCCCAGGTTTGGATCGATCCAATGCCATGTAGGACGATGTAGTTAGGGATGTTAGATTCTAGGAAGGTGTTGTGAGAATCTACATAAAGAAGAATTTAATATCGCTAGTTGTGGAGAGCCGGCACAAACAATTTTGTTGACGAAACGAAACTTTAAATTCCTTTCTTGTGCAGTTGTTTTCAAAACTGTTGCCCTTACAATTTTCGGAAAAGACATCCCAAAGCTCAGGCAATATCACCCAATGAAACATTGTGAAAGCTAACAACTTTACAACTGACGTCGCATAAAAGTCCTATAAAATAATCGTGAATTTGTCCCAGCTATGAGAAGTTACTCTTAACCATCCGGTCCTCAAGAAACTGCCAAAACTCCCCAAGAAAAATGCTGGAACTCAAGATTCATATCAAAGCTAACCTTTTTTTTATTTTGGTTAAGATCCATTTTCTTCTAGACGACTAAAACGGTGTGCAGGAACGTTGCCGTTGTCGCAGCGGAACGTCAAGATGCCGTTTCCGGTGGTGCTCATAATAGACAGAACCTAATACTTGGAACTTCTGGAGTCTGGACGAGTTAGTTTTTGCCCTCCAAAGTAGAACGAATATTAAACCGTTCCGACCTTCATCCAACTTCTTGGTAACCGGAGGGAAAAAAACCTCAATAAGCTTCGTGACTCTGCTTTTACCAAACACTTTTCCGGAGCCTGTTTTTTCTCCTTTCTGTGTGAAGGCAACAGTCTGGATGAAGGAACGTACTACGAATAGGCTTGGAATGAACAGCACATTTAAGCACAAAAAAAAACACGAAAATGCATAGTTATTGTACCACTGGTACGGAGAAATCCTTACCAACGAGTAGCTCTGCCTTCCACAAAAAGGAAAGTAATAGCTCGCCTTTTTTTGGGATGCCAAAAATATATATAATAAAAAAAACAGACAAGTTGCCTTTGTACCAACGCAGGGGAAAGATGCAAACGCAAACGCGTTCGATGCTTGCGGACTGCCACGTACCGAATGGGAAACTATCCAGCAGCAGTAGCTGGCATACATAACAAAGTAAGGAAGAAAAAAACAACTAAAGCGTTCAGATTATTAATGTTTCACTAGGAATTCCTACGTTTTTCGTCGGGCCCGGCATGGTGCAACACTGCACTCGAGACTGGGATGAAGAAAATTTGCCTTGTCTAGCTGCCCGAGCGCAAGTGTATTTCATCGTAGATCATAATATTTTTGCGAGTTGAACAACAGTGGCTTTACTAGCTACACACCATCCTCATCATCATCACCATCGTCCATTGGTTTTTGAGAGCGTGCCTGAATATTAGGACCAATTTATCTTGCTTGCACTTGAAAGGACGTATTAATTTAGTCCAAAAGGGGTACGAACTACGTTTTGCAACTGAATGGTGTTTTTACTGTGACATTTTTGCCGCACATCCGCTCGTGTGCAAAGCAGTGCAGGTTGCAAAATGGAATTAATTAAGCAAGAAATTTTAATGCACAATTGTGCACGGCTTGCTATAATGAAATTTTGAGAAATTATTCTATTTAAAACAATCTTACCTGAAAAAGCTTTTTTCTCCTCCTACCCCGACTGGTAACGATCGATTCTAAAAGAAACAAGATAAGGAAAACAAAAATAGAAAAAAATCATTAGTAGGAAAATTTACTCATCTCTACCGAACTGATGTAAGCAACGGTGCAAAAGGATATTGAAATTTATCAACCCATTTGCTATTGTAAATTAATGAAGTAGAAAACATTATCTCGCTCCAAACCTACCGGAACTCTGTGATCGAACACTATTCCAGTTAATTTCCCACAGGAAAGAGGAAAACGTGATATAAAGCTCAGATCAGATAAGATGCGGTTGATGGTTGCATTATTGATGCATTCGCTTGTTTACAGGGTTTGAGAGATGAAATTGTGATGCAATTATTTTATTATTTTTTAGCTTCACATGGAAGCGTAGATGTATCTTTTTTGAGCTTTTTCTATGTGAAAAATATTTTTGAATTTTTTTTAATCTGGGTATTTTTTTTTAGTTTAGGCACACTTGGAAATTGTTTTGACATGCCTAATGTGTCAGTTGGGAAGGTTTTGAATAGTATCAATTTTCAATTTGTATATGTATTACAAAAAATAGAAATCTACTACTGAACACTTTACTTTAAATAAAATCGTAAATAGAAATGGTATCCATTTTCCTTCTTGTAGTCGAAACACTGCAATGCATTCATCAGAATTTCTCGTCTCATATCACGGATGCTTCTTATTTTGCTCCTATTTTTCTTCGAAATTGGTGTAGCCTGTTACGTTAAGGAATATTTAACCTCTTCATATTTCTTAAAAGGTTCAACCAGTCTCTCCAGATAAGAGTCGAGAATACTCACTCTTTGCAGAGAGTTGGAACAGAGTGAAAGAGTGGTTAGAAAGATTTGAAACTCTTACTCACTCTTTTGAGAGTCATAAAAATATTACTCTAAACTAATTCTTTAATTACTCCTTGGCGTGTTACTCACTCACTCTCGTAAGTGTTTTGCTACTCTTTTTGGGTTTGATTTCCTCAATAAGATTACTACTAGTTGATATTACTACTAACAAGATCTGTGCTCCTGGCAGCTCCATTCCGGTTTGCGCACTAGCACTTCTGCACTTTTCAACTTTAGCAGAGCAATTTTTGTACAGAATAATTATTATTTTGAACAAAAAAAAAAGATCAAGTGAGTTGGAAAGATGTAAGGTATATAATTATAAATTCTAGTATGATTTATAAGGAGTCGAAAAATGGCTCCAATTTTCTCACTTGAAAACCCTGTAAATAGTACTTCTGTCAAAATACAACTGATCGCAAAACGCTGTTTTAACAATGCTGTGTTAAGAATAAATTCAATTACGAAATGCACCAGGAACTTCGGTGCACTTGCATCCCCGAAAGATGATGAATAAAATGTTTCCTGTTTTTATTAGTGTTTCTTTGTGTTTTAATTGTGATGTTGTCACATTTTCTACTCACCAAAACTTATTCTCGGCGGTGCCGTATAGTCCTCGTCGAACTCGAGCTCCGTTTTCACGAGATTTTCAATATTCAGCTGGCATTCCTAGGAAATAAAACAACCCAACGAACGAATAAAACAGCAAAGTTAGCGCAGCGCCAAGCATCTTTCCCGTTGGTTTTTGCTTCACAACACTTACCTCCATGTTTTTGAAATCCCACTTGCTGATGGACTTGCTTTTGCACAGCCGTATCCGGTCCCAGCATTTGCACTTCCGATTGACAATCTCGCAACCGGGTTCGATCAGCACGGTTTCCGGACAGTCGTTCTCACCCGGCCGATCCCCATCGAGACTCGTCGGTGGTACGTCTGCAGTGCGAGAAGAAACAAAATGGCGCATAGAAATTCATTAAAAAGAGAAACAAACAAAACAACCGATACACCGCTGACCATAGAAAGATTGTTGCCCCCCACACGCTGGAAGGAGAATGATGGTGCGAAAGCAAAGTGGCGGGGGGTACGAGAAAAAAAGGAAAGAAAACAAAAATGCATTCGCACACGTTTTTTGTTTTGTTGTTTTTTTCTTTTGCCAACGACACCACTACACTTTAGAACACCGGCCTCCTTGCACGGGACACAGACAACCGGATTTAATTGAGGCCCCGAAGGAGTTTTCCATCCCCAACACTGTGTGCAAACGAGAGTGCCTGACAGATCCCTCTAAATAAAAGTAAAGTCGTGGCCGTTTTCTTTTTCTTGTTTTTGGTCTCTCTTTACTTCTTCCTTCGTACACCCTTTGCGAATAGTTTCGAGCGCATCTTTTAGCTCAGTTTAACCACTTTCGTACACACAGGGTACGGAATAGGGAACGACCGAAACCGAAAGCCAAACGAATAAATTCCCCTCGTACTCTAGAGATAAAGCGGGCGGAAGTTTTGCAAAAGTAAGATTCCTTGGAAAATGACATCCTTTTATTTGGTGCCGCTGGTTCCTAATGAAAGGAAATGTTCCGGAAGCTGCAAGCGGCCTATCGTACACGTTAGCCGTGAAATAGAATGCATTTCGATATCGGTATGCAAGAATGTGCACGAAGTTTATGCAAATCAGTTTTGCCGAAGAGTTTATGCGCCGCTGCTTCATTCGATTTCAATGTTTCGATGAAAAAACAAATTAGAGATGGATTGGAAAAGTTTTCCCGGATGTGTCTTTTGTGTTTTTAAAATAACAAACATTTGATTTTAGTTATTGTTTTTCACTGCTTTCTGGAGGTTTTATAGTGTCGAATAACGGAAGCTTGCTTTATTTATCGTAGTTTAAAAAGAAAAAACAACTCACCCAACAAATTGTCATTTTACCATTTTGAAAGATAAATTGACATCCCGGGCTGTTATTGATCACTGACAATCAAGATAAATCAATTCAAATAAAATCGACCAACCCATCCCCGGGTGCTTCCGTTGTTTGCGTTCTTGTGATTGCGGACTTGCTTAAGGTTGCGTGGTGGCTTCGCTGACTGAATCTACCCACGATGATATGAGGAAACAAATATTTGCAGGCTTTGCTTCGTTTGCAAAATAAAAACACAACCTCATGCTCATTGGTGTCTTTATACCGTATGCGATGAACCACCAATTTATCAACATTTGGACGGAGACGTAGACTGTGTGTTTTGTTTTGAGAAGTATCCCCCAAAAAAAAAAAATAACTGGAAGGAAAATCGGCCTCCATCAAAAAAGGCTGCGATGCAATAAGGCGAAAACAGTCACAAACAATTCGGGAGCAAATAATGGAAAGATCTGGCCGTCGAAAGCTCGAACGATACAGTTCGACCCAAGTGCCTGAAGATTGTCTTTGCAAACACGGGGGCTTTATTTCGTTCTTTCGTTTGTGGTGTTTGTCCTGTGAGTGTTTATCGTATGAACTCACTTCCGGCTTCAAAGGGCGGCTTGTTTATATTATATATAGAAAATGAAACATTAGATCAAATACTGATCCTTATTGTCTTTTCTTAAGAAATTGCTCGAATCGTACCGTTTCCAACCATTTTTTGCTATTTGTTTATTTTAACCTCTGCCACTTATGAATCTTATGATCTGTTTCTTTTAAGTCCTCTTATACTTTCTGCACGCAACAGAAAACGCAATCAAAATCAATTTTACTTTGTACCCGGATTGCAGAAATAAAAGCCACCATTGTGAGACACGTATCACCAATCAACAAATTTACCAGTCACGTTTTTCCTGGAACACTGCATCTTATTTCTTTTTATAAGCTTACGGCATGGGGGGAAGAAAAAAAAGAATCGCACAAGACACACGCATCGAGCAAACAATTCTGCTTCGGAAGTGGCACCCTTCTATACCCCAAACCGGTAGCAGGGGTGAACTTTTCTGTTGCCTTTTCAAAGCCAAAAAAGGGTAGAAGGAAAGGTAATCCTGCTACAAATTTGGTATGCGGAAAATTGATGTAGCACGAGCAGACTTTTTTGATTCAGCTCGTGTTCGAAATTCCGACCGATTATTTGCCTGCGTTCTGAGGTTTCTGGCTTAAAACCGTTTCGATCTAATGCAAATTTATAGTCCCTTTTTTTTACTTCACTCCATTTACGTGTTTTCTGCCAGTTCCGTTACCCGGTTCTTCGTGCCACACGCACACACGCTCCTGTTTATTGCGATGAGCCTATTTTGAGACGGTCTTTCATCTGTCGAGCGACAGCATTCTAACATTTTCAACCCGTTCAACCTCAGGGTCTCTATCTGAAACCGGGCTTTCTCCGAGTCTAAGCTGTTACCCCCCATTATGCCACCCTTTTCCTTACCCAATTTGTAGCAAACGAGCATTGCGGATCAAGCGCACAAGGTAACAGCATTCGGCTAGAGAAATGCGAATGGGAAATGTATGTAAACGATGATGAAAAATCACCCAATCAACGAGTTTGACTACAAAAGAAAAGGATTCGGTTTTGCTTATGGCAGGTGGAACGGGAAGGATGTGTAGAAACACAACCTAATCGGTGCAACGATGCTTAAAACTTCTAGCGAATTTGCATGTTAAATTTCTTTAAAGGAAAAATAAAAGCCAATTTATGATATTAAAAGAAGCATTTTAAGTCTGGAAAGAGGTAAACTACAGGACGAATGAAAAAAAGGTTCAAATTGATTCGTTGGTAGTCAACTACGAATGACCAGGCGTCTCCATCAGGAAAGAAATTCTTTATCTAGCTTTGTTTTACAAAAATACGATGCTATTAACACATAGCCTTAACACATATTTCAAACAATTTTGTTTTCAAAGTTCAATAATCTTTCTTTTTCGCAATACAACCTAATTGATTATATTGTAATATGCAGTACTCTAAACACAACCAGGCGTCTCCATCAGAAAAAAACTAGACAGATAACCTTGTTTTAGAACAAAATAATGCTATTAATATAACAAGAAGCACATATATTGAACAGTTTTCTACTTGAAAGCTCAGTAATACGTCTTTCCCGTATTAGAATACAGACTAGTAGATTTTATTCCTGTTTATAAAAAAATCTAAAAACGACCAGGCGGCTCCATCGGAAAGGTAGGTGGACAGTTAGTTTCTTTAGGCTAGTATTATGAAATAAATATATAAGATATATCTTACACTATAACTATGGGAAAGTTTTGGAATACATGTTTCATTTAATATCAAATTAATTTAAATGTTATCAATTTCTGTGACAAACTCAAAAATACCATGCGACTCCATCAGATTAGAAGATTTTTTTTGGATTCCAAAACAAAATACCTTTTTTTTCATATAAAAAACCCTTTTTCTAAACAATTTTCTTTCAAATGAAGCTAGTAGAAAGCTTCTCCCACAAAATTAAAACCATACCGTATACGATAGCCTATTACGCTAATGTGGGCTCCAGCCCTGACTGAAACGCATGAGATTATCCTAAAACCAAAACATTGGTAGTAGGGTCGGTTTGAAATTGAATTGGTTTTTATGTCCTCGCCACAGGCTAAATCGTGTGCTGGCTACAGTTTAAAAGCAACGAGAGATTTTACGGATACGGGTCAAGTTAGGCGGATTTTATCATCCCACATCTACCATAAATCAGTATCTTTTGAAACCCCCCACAAAAAAGCACAATCTGATCCAATCTTGATTACAAGTTAACTCAATCTCGGAACGATTTCTCCCTTTCCTTTGGGACTCCCACGATTTTAATTCTTTTTTCATACATATCTACTTTTTATTGTATTTCTCATCATTGTTCTGGTGAGTGAAGCTTAAAATAAATAAAAAACATGATTGTTTAAAGTATTCTATGAATGCAAATTTATATGCTTTTGTTTAATATTGATTTGCAATGAACATTTCAAAATATGTTCTAACATCAAAAGCTACTTTATTGTGTATTATCTTCATTTTACCAACCGAACCCTGTAATGATTACCTTTTCATCATTCGTTTTTTGGTTTTTGCAGGTACTCCTGCCTTCCTCCTTCCTACGCATCAAATATTCCAACAAAGGGACTTTATTTTGGAGCAATTCACATTGGAAAATCAAATCAACTCCACTCGCCTATCCTTTTCTAGCCAATAAAGCTCGTTGTGCCAGTTTTTGGTCAATCCGATTTGATGGTGAGCATGAACATTTAACAAGGTCACACAAAGTGCCTACAGCTTTTGCGGAACCACCGGTACCGAAAACATTGTACAAATTGGGTTCCATCCGAAACACATATTACAATTTGTATCTTGTGGTTACAAATATGGCCAATCGAAATCGAAACCTGTTTGCTCGTGGAAGGGTTGGGGTGGGGGGGGGAGGGGGTGATGGCAAACGGATGGGCGTGATTTCATATTATGGAAATTCCATTATCGTGGGTTGGAGACCATCGATGAACAATCATAGGCTTTAATATTCTTAATTGTTAAGTACGATTGGATTATGTTGCTTATGTGTGAGGTGGAAAAATCGCATTCCATTGTAATCGATTATTAAAACATGGGATGTAAATTAGTTACGCCCAAATTTTTATTTCAGGTCATGCAATTTAAAATTAAATTTTGGCTTTTAAATCAAATTAATAACGAAAATGCAGTAGGAAGATTCTCTTTAAGTAAGTAAAAAACATATTCTTTTTTTTTCTAGTAATAGTGATACCATTCACGTGCCGCTGTACAGTTCATCATGGATCTACATCGCAATGTGTTACCAACGATTCATCGGTCCATTTGCTCGTGAAAGGTGGTCGCACGTGTCATGGTCGACCTCTCCAACGGTCACCAAATCCTTCCGAAAAGGGAGAAAGCAAAGAAACAGAACATAATCATAGGCGTAACCATAAAATAAGGTAATCCTCTAGCTAACACAGGTATTGTTCCGACGTTACCATGCATAACCTACGTCTTCACAATCGCAAAGAAAGTCAATTTGTTCCCGCATTTAAGAGATCACATTCCAAATCGATTCAACACCTTTGTGTCTTACCAAAAGTGAAAGGAAACGTTGTGTAAGGAAAATTATGGCATGAAGAGAAAATTGAATGAGTGAGCTAGAAAAACCCAAAACGAATGACCAGCGAATATTCGTAAAGCGAGTCGTCGTTTTGCAAGGACGACTCAGCATTCGTCTCGCGCATTCGATTTCCTGGAAGCAAACATCCGAACTGTGTGTCTGTGTGTGGATGGAATAAATTTATTCCGGAATCTAATAAATGCTTCGACCGTTTCCGAGAATAACGTTTCGGAAAACATACGCCTCTGACGCTGTGAAGGTGTGGTTGGGTTTTTCAAGCGAAGATTACAATCCAACCCTCGGTGTCATCGGTCGTCAACGACNAACATCCGAACTGTGTGTCTGTGTGTGGATGGAATAAATTTATTCCGGAATCTAATAAATGCTTCGACCGTTTCCGAGAATAACGTTTCGGAAAACATACGCCTCTGACGCTGTGAAGGTGTGGTTGGGTTTTTCAAGCGAAGATTACAATCCATCCCTCGGTGTCATCGGTCGTCAACGACCGACTTGGTAGCGTATTTTTGTGCGGTACGCAAAAGCTCGCAAGTACGAAACGGTTTCTCGTGAAGAAGCCAAAAGAGTAAAAAAAAGTACAGCACCGCACTACGCGTTGCTTTGTGTCTTTTTAGCTAATGCTTTCTAACCCCCACGGCTCGGTGTCGGTGGTGTTTTTGGTAAGGATTTCCCATCATACCGTGTTCAGTACTCGATAAAACTTCGAATGGGTTTCGTGCGTCAAGAATTTCGTCCGAATCGAATTTTCCACCGACTGAGACTGATTTCTCATTCGAGTGCAAGATTGTGTGCGGAATGTTAATGAAAACTTTTTGGTAGCTCGGACGAGGTGTGACATTTTGAGCTACTTATCGTTAATATTGAAGCACCAATGGACACGTTTAAGAAGAAAAATTTTAATGAATCGTTCAATTGACAACTGCTAGACTTGATTCGTTTTGGATATAATACAGAAAGGTATGTGGTAAAAGGTGCCAGTTCCACACGACAGGACCGGGTATCAATTCCCATCCGGACTGTTCCCTCGGAGCAAGCACTGATCATCCGGCTACGTGGCAAAAATAAGTCTAGTAAGCCAAAACTGGCCGGAATGACCTTACAGAGGTTATCAAGCCAAAAAGAAGAAGGAGAAGAAGTGTTTTTGAAGGTTTGACTTACATTAATTTAAATTAATTGAACTGGAATTTTTGTTGTCTTTTTTTTTCTTTTCTCAATAAAGAAGTATTTTGTTGAAGTAATAAATTTTATTTTATTATTATTTTATTATGATGGTTTATTGTTGTATTATCCCCTACTGAGTGAAAATGCGTATTGCTGTTACTAAAAGTATTTTGTATATTAATTTATATTTTATATACTAAATAATGCTTGACAAACAATGTCCTTCAAAATAATGTCATGCGATACTCTGTATGCAAATTTTTGCTATCTTTTCTCAATTTTTTTGTAAGTAAGGAATAGCTTGGTGAACCTTAAAAAAGCTTTCTATAGTACAAGATTCGGAATAGAAATTCAAAAAGCATAATATGATGTGACCAGAATTATTCATGAACGAATCTTAAAGAACAAAACAATTGCATTCAACAAGCTTATGAGGTCTACCCTTCGTAAAATAACATTGCAAATGTGATGCATGAAATTTTCTATCAAAAAAAAAAAGCAAAACTGTCTTTTCTATCTGCATATTCAAACGAACCGTCTCTATTATTCTACATTGCATGCATCACAAAGAAACACGTTACCCAAAAACATTGACAAATTCCACTTTCACTGCTCTTTTTTTTACCGAGGTAGATTATTTATATCAATTCCAATGACAGAAATGTAAACCCCTTCAGCTAATTATCTTACTAATTCTATGCTTTCAAAATCTCTTACCATTACGCTTTGCTGTTCAACCAATGGCAACATGTTCATGACACGAGCTTCACGAAACTCCTAACTGCTGCGAACATTCAGCAACACATTTTTTTTTGACGTTCTATTTTGGGTTTGAGGTAATCTTCAACCGTACCTTCAAAAGCAGTCACACCAGCCAAGGCAGCAGGCAAAAGCTGACTGGTTTTTTCCATGCCATTCAAAAAAAAAACCCAAACCCCACACATCACCAAAAACTGATCCCACGTGGGAACAGATGCTGCCCATGCCAGAACCCTTTTCTAACTTTTTGAAGCTTGCGTCGGTAAAGGCGTTTTTTGCTTTGACCATTTGCTTATATTTTCCCCTGTTTTTATGCAAACAAACGTTGGACTTTTTTTCGCCTGGCTTTCCATCATTTTTCCAGCATACTTCATATTTCTGTTAAGTAAGCTGATTAAGGGAAAATTGAAAATGTATTCATTCGGTTTTTGTGTGCGTGTTTTGGTAGCTTGTATGTTACAGCTCTCGTTAAGAGAAAGTATTTGCATTTAAGTTACGTACAATGTTGAACGATTTTTCATTTTTGTTGCGTTTAAAAAGCATATTAGAAAAGACATATTTATTGAAATTATTTTAAACTTTACTCTTTCCATATAACTGTCATGGGAGGTTTTTCACATATAAACAACTCGTTTTAAAGTGCTACTAAACAACATATTTAAAAAAAACATCCCAAACTATCCCAAGTGGAATAACGTAACAAAACACTTTGCAGCAAATCTTCATCCATTCCTTTCTAACGGAAAGGTTTGCTAACCTTTCTAAGAACCATCGGTATCCTCGGTCCTGCTGGCTAGAAATGTATGAACAATTTGCTCGCTGCACCATTTTTGGTTCACTGTTTTCCGAAACTCCATTGGTTACCTTCCGTCCCCCACCCTAGAAAACGAAATCCGCCCGAAGGTGTTTCATCAGTGCCATCGCATCAGTGCAAGACCACAGAAATCCAATTTACCCAAACCCCCCCCCCCCCCCCACTATACGACATCACCACCACCACCACTGTACCTGTCCAACTTTGCATCCAGTTGAAAAGTGGCTGAATTTTCTCAGACAATTTTCCCACCACAGTCTCCAAATCCGAAATGCGCCTCTGTACTCTGTCCATAAGGAGATTTTTTTTCTACCTCGTTTTGATATTCTGGGCAATCCTTGGAGAATGAAAATGAAACTGATATCGCACTGAAGCTGCGGTACTTCCTCTTCCTGGCACCCTCAATATGAGAGAACCTTTCGGATTCGGAATAAGCTGCTAGCAGCAGCAACATATTCAACATCGACAGCTAGATTGAGTGGAACAAATTCTGTTTGCCCGTTATTGGTCACGATCGATACTACCTTTCACTTGAAGGTATACCTTTTTTTTGTTCCTCGATCACCATCCAATACAAATCGAATGCACATTCCCACCCAGCAGCCCCGATCAAGCTCAGTCAGATACATTGAATTTATGAACGAGAACTGGTGCTGAAGCCTAGTTGCTTAGATGCTGTATCAGACAGTGACCCTAATGCGGATACACGGTACCTCAGGAGTTCAATGTTCTAAAATATCGTTAACAAATTTGCTTTTTGTACAACTACTACCGATACGCGTGGGAATGGGAAGATAGATGTGACTGGTGGAATAAATTCCAGCTGCACACTAGAGGTAGAATGAAATGAGTGGCTTTTTTTCTGCTGTCATGAGTGGCTAAAGCGCCATTAAAAAAAAAATATATACAACAACCAGCAATAGCACGAATGAACTTTCCCGCTGGCCCACAATGAACATTGCTTCTGAAGGCTGTGGGAAACCACAGGAAACAGATAAAATGGGTTAATCTATCCTGAAAGACAGAGGTGGTCACCTATTCACTCTCTCAACTAGTGATGGGAAAAACGGTTCCACAGCCGCATTCAGAGTAGGAGTCTTTCGCCGCTTCCAAAAAGTTTTGGAACCGACTCCAAAACTGGAACCGAATCCGAGCCAATGGTTCCGTAGCCAATGGAACCGACTCCGGAACCGACTTCGGAACTGACTCCGGAATCGACTCCGGGATCGACTCCGGAACCGACTCTGGAACTGAAACCGCAACTGAAACCGCAACCGACTCCGGTAACTGACTCCGGAATCGACTCCTGAATTGATTCTGGAATCGACTCCCGGACCGACTCCGGAACCGACTTTGGAACTTCGAAACTCACGAACTGACACCGGAACTGGCACCGGAATCGCCTTCCGAACCGATTCCAGAACCGACTCCGGAACTGACATCGGAACCGGCTCCGAAACTGGAATCGACTCCGGAATCCGGAATCGATGCTAGTTCCAAACCAACGGCTCCGAAACCGGATTCGAACCAACAACTTCGAAGGCCCAACTAACCAAAAACAACATGGTTTCACACTCTGCCTAACAAATAATTAAACCTGCCAAAGCGAGAAAGCAATCCGGCTTCGGAGGTGGCTCCGGAGCCATGGATGCACTCCGGAGCGCCCATCACCACGCCTAACCCATCCCTTACACGGTTTCCCTTTGCTAAGTTACAATCCAATTTCTCAGTGGACGGTACTGGGCACAACGTTGTCGTGCCGTTTGCTAGCAATCCCGGGAAAAGCTACAAGCTACGTGGTCCAGAACTGGTGGTTTTGTGATAAATAAAAGCTTTTACACCCGGAAGGGAACAAAACAGTGGTAGTAACTGCACACCGCTACACAACAAACAAAAAAAGCACCGAACAATAGTTACTCAATGTGCAGTATCTCTTTCAACCTTATGGCGCATTTGGGGGGGAGTAAAGCATAAGAAAAAAAATTGAAAAGTTGAGAAAAAAAATAACACCACACCGCTATGGAGTGTAAACTGAGAGAATAATTTGCAACAGACTCCTCATACCTTCCGGTTTTGCACCCACACCGGAAGCTTCTTAATTTATGTGCATTTTTTTTTCTTGTAACTAACCCACCTATTTTACTTTTGCTAACTGTTGTCCTCTAGCTATAAAGCTCTTCATAGAAGAGAAAAAGGGAGAAAGAGAGAGAGAGCTCTTTGTGATTTGCTTACATTCCATTAGTTCATTCGCCCTGCAGCAAAACGACATGATGGGAAAACAGCGGTGTTAATGACCGTCGGGAAACCGTTGGAAAGGCAGAAAGGAAGGTAATGCACGTGCCACCCGAAGTCTTTCAACTCCTTCGTAAGACCGTTCCAGGGCACATTAGCTGAGGATAATTTGGAACGTGATCTTAATGTGTGGTGACATGCATCTAGCCACAATTGTCGTAATGTACGGAAAAGTAATTACAAGACAGGTCAGGTCATAATCATCCAGCGCCATAGTTTAGTGGCGTGAATCGGTTTCCAATTCAAGTGCAGCAACAATGATGGTGTTATTCTAGCCTTGCCATAGATACAATTTCTGCGTCAATCTTGCTTAAGTACTCTGGTGTTTGGGGTCGCTTTAACGATGACAATTGCAATCCATCTTTAAACAGACGTCAATCTTCAGCAGTCATAGAGATTACGATGAAATGATGTGACCACTCCCGATGTGAGCTCACTCTCTTCTCCAAGCACTCTTCATTACCGTTCTAAATAACTGATGATTAATAAACTTCTTTTCGTTTGCACGCTCTTGCCGGTCCCAGGCGATGACTTGTCTTGTCAATGCTCTGTGTGCCCTTTCTCCCTTGTCAGCTGTATTATTCCTCCCGTCCGCTCTAGAAACGACGACACCGAGACTCCGGGTGAAGTTTCTACACCAAAACGTCGGACGTTCGACCGGACCGGGGAATTACTTTGGAACAGATTTAATTTCATTTTAATTAAATCTCCTCTCAACAGAACCATCCACCGGACAGCGCGCAACGGTAAGCGTTTCGTTCACTCGCCCAGCGTCAACCCACGTCCCTATTGATGGTTCTTAGATTCCCGACTTCAGCTACAGCAGAACCATGTGTCCGGTGTGGCATGATGCCGCCCACTGCAGGCGAAACCGTCGCATTTCTGGCAGAACGACAAACTTCCCGTAGCCATGTGCACCGGAAGCTTCCCGGCGGCTAGAGCTAATATTTACTCGCTTATGTTTGTGCTTGTCTGTTTTGCGTGCTTTTTTTTTGTTGTCTTTTTTCTTCTTCTTTTTCCGCTGCTTCATCCCCAATCTTTTCCATAAACATACAGTTAGGGTGTTTTTTTTTCTTTCGTCAACAAATTTTCTAGCTAGTGAAATATGGTGGAAAAATATTTTCCCATGGGTCTTTCCATTACCATGTTTCTCATGCTTAGAAAAAAGCTGCGGATTGTCCATTACGTTAACCATTTGATTTTGTAAATGTGTTGGTGTAAAATAATAAAAAAGTTATAGAAGGATTGGTTTAAAAAAATATTGAATTTTTTGTTTGTTTGGTAGAATTAAATTATGAAAAATCTCAACATGGGAAGAATGCTATTATCGCCTGTACCGATGACAGAAAAAGTGCCATTGTTGGCAATACGTCAACATTTCAGAAAAAAAGGGAAATATTCTCTAATTCTTCCAATAATTCTTGTAAAATATTTTCTTCATCTTCTATCGCACTTTAACCTCAAGAGGTCTTGGCAATATTGGTTATCCTTGACTTTATTTCCTCGTAGTAGGATAATCAGTCCTGCATACGGGGATTTCGCTCGAATGGGATTTGAACCCAGGTCCGGTCATGTAGAGACTGGTGCCACTATCAACACTGGGTCACCCAATCATATTTAAAGAAAAGACTAATATTTCAACCCTTTTTTTATTTCCCTTTGCTTGAAAAAAATATTACTTTCAGCACATTTTTGTCCATATCTGATTTGTCCATAGTTTGTATAACGATTCCTAGAAAGACTGTTTTTTGTAAATATATTGTAGAAAGTTTTGTAAAGCAAAATATCTAAAGAAACCACGGATATCCAATCCTAGATCGGAAAATAAACTGTTGAAACACTGTTTACTTTTTGTAAGCTCAGACCATCACCTTTTTGCTCTCTCACCATATTATTATTCCAAGGGAACAAACTGAACGTCTAAAAAAATTTCGTCGAAAGAAAACTAATTTTTTGAAAATTTTCGCCAAAAGAAAATTAAAGCATATAAAAAAAATTAACAGTTGAAGTTGTCAGTTCTCAGAGTAAATATTTTCATATAAAATATATTTTTTCTAATTAAAGTAAACTATTTTTATAATACGTAAAACGTAATTAAAATACGTTCATTTAATTACACTAATTGACTAACGACTCATCACATAAAATATAATTACTGGCAGCACAAACCAGCTCGAAACTGGCAGCAAAATGGTAAACGTTTTTACTCAACCACCATAATCAATTAATTTCATGTTTTCATCATCGTCGAAACGTTTCAATTTAAATGCTTGGTACGCATTTTAACCACATCGTTAATCGATAAGTTTATGAAGTGTAAATTGGAATCAAACCACTTCGTATCGATGTAATCACTAATCGTTATCCTGCATGAGCGTTTCTTTTTTTTGTTGTATTTTTGGTGCTACAATTTAATCGACTCTCTCCTCCCCATGTAACGTACTTTCACGGCGGTTCAATTTATGAAGTTGACCTCCTGACTGGCCGGTTGACAAATTGAATCTCCTCGGTTTCGGGTTTCCTCCCCGCCTTTCTAAGGTTGACCTGTGTTGCGTAACGAACCGATCATCTGTGCCCAACACATGATTATGATTCCAGTCCCTCGAATAACCATTTACAAAACAGGGGTTTGCACCATCTCGATAATGGCCATTTGAAAAGTTGGTGCGTATGACCACAAGCTCTACTTACCCATACAGACGCCAGAACCACCGACCGGTGGCTTGGAAACGCAGCTAAGTGGTGGTTCACACGTCCCGGAAAATCCGCCCGGTCCACCGCACGCCTCGCCGAGTGTTCGTGCACACACTTTGCAGCACCTGTAGCGATAAACCGTGAATGGGGGAATGGTAGCATAAATCAGTGAGAAAAATTGGAATCAGGCAGCAAAGCAACAACAAAAAAACTAGAAGTTGAACAATAAAAATGTGTAAAGGTGCCGGTGGGAAAATGAAACGGAATCGGGGGACGGGGGATGGAAGTTTGCTGTAGTCAGGAAACAGTTGTACAATAATTCACCGAACGCGAATAGCTGCGAGGGTAATAACAGGACCAGCAATGTACATGTCGAGTGTGCTGCTGATTGTGCTCGTAGGGATATAAAATTTAACAATTTCCATCACTCCAAAACAACGTGTAGTAGTGTTTTTTGCAGGTGTTTTTTTTTGGCTTTTTATTTCACTTAACAAAAATACTTCCCTACGGCCGTACACGAGAAATAACTATAGCAATCATTTTCCGCTGCTACCCTTCGGCCACACACACATGCATACACTACCCAAGAATCACAGTTCGTGACTTTTTGCCATTGGGTTTTATGAGCATCGATTTTGGTTTGACGGAAAAATGCTTACCGAAAACCACATGTGTGATGGTGGTTGCATGTAGTTAAGGGGGGAGGGAAAGGTAACTAGGGCCTTCGATCAACCGATGAAATGAGTGGAAAACTACATCCCAAACCATCCCATAATCACCAGGCGTCTCCATGGTTAATTGCCCGCTTCGTCGCACATTGTGCATTTAACAGGCTAAACAAAAAAAATGCCGAAAATCAATTAAAATTATACGAATGCTCAAAAATGGAAATTGTATACAATTAAATGAATAATGTTTCAAAACAAAAAGTGGGTCTCTTTTCCGAAAAAGTCTGTTGAAGGATTAATTCAGTCAACACTTTAAAAAAGCTCATTTTTAAATGGAGTTTTTGATCGCATATTTTGTGTAGATTTTATTTCATATGAATTTAAAAAAAGGTAGATTGAAGCGTTTCAATGAATGATGGGCACTCAGAATCGGGTCTGATTCCGATTCAGTTTTCGGAATCGTTTCTCGTTCCGGAACCGATTCCGGGATCTAATTCCGAACCTACTATCCTGAATTGATTTTGGTAAATTATGTACGCTCCGGAATCGATTCCCAGCAAAACAGCATTTTGCCCATCACTAGTTTGAATAATACAAATACTTATTTTAATATGAACTTTTACAGAATTTGATACAAAGGATGCTGTTTTTTATACAGTCACTTCGCACCGTGTGAAAAGAATTTTTAAAATTCTACATTTTAATCTCCAAAAACTGCATCACAATGGTAAACTTAAACGACAATGATTATGATTGCGATAACTTAAATCAATAAAAAAAAATATTTCCATTTGATCGTATGATTAATTCAATCAAAAACATGTTATTTTAGAAAATTTAATTTTACCCCGTCACATGTCCGAAATTACCCACTGTGTTCGCGAATCAATATAGCTACCATTAAGTCAACCAATGTTGCGAAAATAAGCAGATGTGTTTGAAACTTTGAACACATGTCCTACGTTTTAAATGCTATTTTTATCCTTCCTACTGAACATTGTGAACCATTATTAGAAAATGGAATTGGCACGATTTAAAACATGAAATAAGCACCTATGAAAACCGAACATGTCACACCGAAGGTCGTTAGTACAACTCGAAAGAAGGTTATCATTCAAAACAGTCAACTATATTTAACACTCTCCTTGTTCCTTCTTTTCATTCATCCAACCGGTCGGTTTAGCAAACCGTACCGAATGCAATGGTTAGACAAATGACTAACAATTACCAGCTGTAGAGGATTCTGTCCTATCTCAATCCACAACCAAGCACGACCTCTGAACTTTTTGAACCTACCCATGTCCATTAAGATCCCTCACCGCCCGTACCTTCCCAGTGTACTAAAAGTTTCCCTTCACACGAATACATGAATAGTAGGAATAACGACAACCAGAAAAAAAACACAAAAATTACACCCAAAAAGTTCTACCGACGATAATCCTCTGCATCACAATGCCACCGCCCATGGTCAAGCCAGTGGACTTCAACAGTAAAGACCAAAGTTCTGCGACTGCTGCTGCGTCAACTAACACCAAACCTTTCCTTTCACGAATCACATGGCCGTGTTGTGTTCTTCGGGTGGTTTTTTTCTTCTTCTTCCCACCCACGCCCAGAGTGGAGCGAGTGGTTTATCAGCAAATAATCAGCACCTCCTTTTTCTTNGTTATGCGACTGCTGCTGCTTCAACTAACACCAAACCTTTCCTTTCACGAATCACATGGCCGTGTTGTGTTCTTCGGGTGGTTTTTTTCTTCTTCTTCCCACCCACGCCCAGAGTGGAGCGAGTGGTTTATCAGCAAATAATCAGCACCTCCTTTTTCTTGTACCTTGTACCTACTAAAACCCTCCGAGGGTGGTATTTTGTTCCACACCCGCACAGCGTTCCCCGGACGCCAAAGGACCGTTGGTACAGAGAAAACTAAGAAATTCATAGTTCATCCAGATCGCTCTGGGCTGCTTTCGACCAACTTTCGTTGGTGGGGTTTACGTTCCGTTGAATATTCATCGCTTGTCGTGATTTTTTCTCTCTCCCCAAACCCCTTTCGCATTGCTTTTCCTTCGCTATTATTTGCTTTGACCCTTCCGCGCCGCTTGGGAAATGGGGCAACATTGGCCCAGCATATTATTGGCACCCACCGAGTGAGAGTGTGCAAAACTGGCTTACGGAAGCCGGGGGAAAACATATAACGTTTGAAGGGAGCAATAGCCTTTCCCATCCGACCATCACATGGTGGTGGTGGTGAAAAATGAACAAGCATAACGAAGCAACAGAACCGATGCTATTGCGAAGGTGGGAATGCTTTAGGACTATCAACCTGCAGAAGAAGAAATAAAAAAACAAACTTTCCAAATACAGCACCAAACCTCACGTTGTCCGGCAGAGCATGTGGAACGATCGTAAAAAGGGATCTCGATCAAGGTGTCAAAAAGAGCAAGGATTTGCAATACACAAGCAAACACACACAGACAAGAAGAAAACAAGAGCAAGTGAGACGTATGTGAAGCAGACACAGTTGTCTACCATTTTTGGCCCGGGTGGAGCTCAGCAGAAGAGCAGCGCTGAACGAAACTATTTTTCTTTCTAGGTGAGAAAAAGGGCTTCTACGGATCCTCACAAGCACACCCACACATCCAGTACGATACGGTTTTGTTCCGATTCGTAGCATGCAAATACGGAGCGAATCACGGGAATTTGCTGTCAAGAGATTTGGCGGAGACCGTAACTACCGTCGGAGTGCCTTTACGTTTTTTCTCAAGTAGGCAACATAATATTAACCCAGCAAACGTGTAGGTACCTCCACGGGATTGGACGGTAGATTTGGAGGAAAAAGTTTTTAACACTGCCTTTATTTCGTTCGGTTACACTGAGGTAGTAGAACAAAAGAAAGCATTCGGTGGAGAGAAGGTAAAAAACACATGGGAAATAAACATTTAAAAAATCCAAAATCAGTTTAGGATTCAAAGAATCTCCTTTCTATTTGTTCAAGAGATATTGGTTCACATTTGAATGAGGATTTTATTGAGGATTCACTTAAGTCCTCACTTCTGTTTTAGCGCAAATGCTTATTTAGTAAGTTTAATAAATCTTTTCTTTCCCATTTTCCTTTGTTTTCTTCCATTTTTAAACTATTTTTCCCGCAAAGGGTGTAATTAGCGTAGGAAGGTAATTTACAGCGTACTGACCAAATGAACAAGAGTCAATTTTTAAGCACATTTTAACTCTACACGGAACCCAAATGTGAGTTCCACTCCGACTATGGATGGTAAAATGGTCGCGTGATATTCGCTTCTCAGTACTCGTATTGTTTGAGATGTCTCTCTCCTTTCTCTCTCTCTCTCTCTCTTTCTCGCTCACAATTAGGCTACATATACGTACTGATTTCCGAAATGGGCGCTTCGCACGAAGTGACCATAAATTAACGTTCAAGGTAAGCGTTACTCGCGCACTACTCAACACGGGTGCAGAGGCGAACAGTGAAGCAGAGAAAAAGGAATATCCAACATCCCCACCTGCGGATTGAAACTTGTGGCCAACGCGGGAACGATTTGTACAAGGCGGAGGTGTGCCGATGGTGCGGTGTTAATTGCACTATTTGGAAGATATAAATTTGAAGCTAAAGCATGGTTTTACGATTCGCTTTTCGAACCGGGTTGGTTCGGGTGCAGCGGGTGTAGCGATAAAGCGGCTAATTTATGGCGTGTAGTTCACGTCAATATACATAAGGTTGGGCAGCCATTGCAAACGACATTTATGAGAACCTTGCGAGCATAACTATTGTGACCCATTCCGGGGCTTTCAGCCGTGGGTGTATTTAGGCTTGGTTCGTAAGAAATTGTAATTACACCTTACAATCATGATGAGATTTAGTTTCGAGCGTGAAGCGGATTTTTATTGTGAATAATTTGGCAAAAAAGTGAAAATCAGCAAACAATTCTAAGTAATAGTTGGATGTGTATCCTTGAAAACCATGAGAATGTAAATTTAGGAAAAATGCGTTGAACTGGCACAAAAAAGTGTTTCTTTTTAATTTAGACGTAAATTTAGACGTAGACGACAACTTTGAATTCTTCAATGCGTACAGTCGATTGCTTTAAGTACATACATAGGCCCTAAACAAAACCGATTTTAAATACAATCTATCCATCTTTGGAACTAAATGGTTAGCATAAGTCTGGAGAAAGTTGAGAGCGGCTAAGAGACGCCTTATTTCTGCTTCTCAATTGAGCACAACGATGAAGAACTAGCTATAAAAGTACTAAAGTGTCAGTCAAGGTCGTTCAGATTGAAAGAAAGAATGGAATTGCTAGAATTTTTAATAGATAAGGGACCTATTGGATATTGATCTGCATTAATGCTTCCCAAGAATGTCCTTCTATGGTTGACGATTAGCAAAAAATTTTCAGGACATACGTTGATTTGAGATATGGTCAAGATATGTATATCATCCAGAAATCACCGTCTTTATCAAGAAATATCATAAGAAGAAGGTTACAATCCTTTGATCTACCCTAAATCTTGTCTCATCAACATCTCTCAAGGAGTTGTGGAACGCCTGCCAACCTTCTCCACATGTCTGAGTTGTAATTGATTGATAGAATTTGTTTAAATATCAACTTCTGTCTAGCATTTCTCTCCAATCCTAATTCTTCTTCGTTTGTTACTATGCATTCATAAGGCTAAGTCATACTTTAAACGAATCTTGAGATGATAGAAAAATATTAAATATAAAACGCAGTTTGTATTCGACCGCCAAAACTTAAACTTAACAACTTCTTGTTTAAATGCCTTCTCCGCGATGAGTTTGTGATTTCTCAGAATTCAGGCAAACTTCTGCTAACACGTGTGTTAACTTTGCTCCACAATCTACCGCAGCGATAAATAAATGTTTTGCAACATGTCATACCACAATCTCGGGCATCGGGATCGTGACCAGCAAAGAACAGCCCTGGAAATAACGTTCCTTTCCAAAAGCGCTGAGCGAGAGGAATTCCTCATATGTAAATTTTGCTATCTCCAAGCCTAACTTCTTCAAGGACTTTTGGTCCTTGAATGAACGGAGCGAAATTTTTCGACAGCTTCAGAAAAGAACCAAAGAGAAACTTAAAAAAAAGGAAATAAGCTACATTTGTGTAAAACTTTACATGGCTCCGCAATGCTGCCAGGTTGCTGATGACATTAGCTTCACCCATATCATTTGCCTGGATTCGACACAGTGCTAACCACTCGAAGCAGTTTAACTTCGGTGGGCAAACTTTGTCTGATCTTTGCGAACCCGAACGAAACTTCGACAGATGATCGACGTTAAAGGTTTTGTCGTCTGTTCTCTAAATGTGTTTAAAAGTTGCTCAAAAACTCATATCGAAGCAAAACCAATAAAGTAGTAAAGTCAACACAAACTTGCAATTCTCTCCCTCTGGGTAGGAAACAAAATCATAAATAATGTGCCAATGTCCAGTTCAATTTTAGATCGGTTCAAACTATTCACTACCGATAACCTTCAGACACATGTTGCCTTCTCCCCACAAAAAAAAAGTTATCTTATCTGTCTCATCAAAATCCTTTCGTACGTGTTGAGAATAAATTTATGCACAACCATTTTACGCCATTTAGTATCATTTTAAGAGAGAAAGAGAAGATCATTAAGAGAGAAGATAGACGTACCAAACTGATTCCCCAAGAGAAACTTGTTGCGCCATTCATTTCACTAGCAGAGCCAAACCGGCACAGCCCATTACTATCATAAATTGATGCTTTAAAGCGTCCCTTTTAACGTCCGGATGTGGTCCCTACTTAGAGGCAGTGCAAAATGAAGACCGGTCAGCAGTGACCGGATGTTCGTCCGATGAAGTTGAGAGTCCAGTTCCGAAATTCCCCGCAAAAAAAACTGAACAAGCGATAAAGTTCAAATAGATGAATATGAAGCACTTGGATGGAACTAATCTAAATCTCATGTTAATGGTACGGCGGTGCCCGTTTTGACAGTTTCTCCTTAACCCCGGGGGTGAAAAACTTACATAAAAGTACAGCCCACACACTCGTGCAACAATAAAGAAGTCCCAATTTAACGCAACCCTAGCAATTGGCTGACAAAAGCAAAGCCCACGACACTGTTATCATTTTGGATGTAAAAAAAAGGATCAATTTTACCCCGGCCGTCTCTCTCTCACACTTTGCCCATGATTATCCAATGATGAACCCATCAAACGATCGAGCCGACCCTTGGGCACACGACACTTCCGTACCGGAGAAGAAGGAGAAAAAATGGGATTATTGAGAGGGCGTTGTGCAAATGGAATATGTAGAGATGAAATACAAAAAAAAAGCTCACATACTTTCAGGAACGGTTTCCTTCTAACCGAACCTTTTAAAAAAAAAGGCACTATACTCACTTGCACGGATCCCACACGATGTAGCCCTTGCCTGGGCAGTCCTCCGGCCGTATGACGTCGCACTCGTCCGGATTGCAGACGCACTTCAGGCCGAAAGTTTTCACATTCAGCACCATCAGACAGTAGATGAGCAGCTTAATGCTGAAATTTATCGTCGATATGCTGCCGTTGAGCGCCGGAATGGCCGCTAGAACTTTTCCCATTTTCTCGCCCATCGATTCATGGCATCCCGGGTAGGGAACTTGGGAACGGGTAGGGACTCCAACGAGGAAAAAAAAAACGATGGGAATAAAGGACACTAGAAACGACTTCCTGTTGGGAAATTTGGTGAAGCACGTTTTTTTTGTTTTCCTTTTTTTCCTTTTTCACTGAATCACTCACTCGACCTACGCATACACGGAACAGTGAAACCCTCGATATTACACAGTCTCACTTATACACAGTAACACTTCGAAACAGGAAATAGTGAGGCACGGAAAATCATGCTTATTTTTTTAATAACTTCAAAGGATATTTCACAGTAAAGCGGCTTTGAGTTGGAAATATCTTGCAATTTTTTTCACCAATATAACACCATTAAATCTCTGTTTAATCTACTGGATTAGTTTCTGGTTTCCATTGCATGGTCTCACATTATTCTCACCATAGAAAATAACATTCTCACTACGGCTCACTTTATCTTGTTTTTTTTTGTATCTCTTTTTAGAATATTTTCAGCTGGAAAATGAAATAGAAATGTTGTGGCATAAAAGAAGAAAAAACGCAAACACACACACACACATACACAGCAAAGACGACTCAAACGAGCCGTTGAAAGAGTCAAGCGTTCGCGTAAATTACGATTCGGTCCGACAGTCGCGTTGGGAATCGGGACGATGATGCTACTGGCAAACACAAGTAAAAGACCAACAAAAAAAAAGAAGCACAAAACCTACCATAAAACATTAGGGAAATAAAATAAAATCACCACTGACAGCTTCAGCGAGCGTATCTTTCGCGGCGGGGGATTCGTTTTTTTTTTTTGCTTGTTATACCCATTCCACCTGCCAACACGTCCAGTTACTACTGTTTTGACAGCTATACGCGCTCAAGGGCCTGGTCGCGATGATTGTTCCGTATGGTGCATAAAATTTAATTTACGACAGTACCCGGCGACGACGATTTTCCGCTCAATTTTTTCCCATTTTCCATGCCCGACTGGAAAATGTTTCGACCGGAAAAGATGTATCCCGGCGGTTGTTGTGGTGGGGGGTCTGTGCGTGTGCTTTTTTTTATCTTTTTAGCAAGCTTCTTAAGCATTTACTATGTTTATTTTTTTTTGGTGTATCGTTTCCACCCCGCCAGGCACGTTGAAATAATCGTTTTTTACGGTTAAGCTTTATTATCTTTTAAATGGTCAATGGTTGTCATCGGTGGGTGCGCATGGACGAGCGACAACGGTTTTTACTTTGTTGCAGCCAAACTACATTGTAACGAAAGAAACTGCAGCTGCAACGATATACATATTTCACACTGCCATTGCTCTCCTTTGCGGTCGCATTCATGAAATTAATCGTTACATCCACGTGTGTACAATCCGCGCCACCGTATTAATCTGTGTGAAAGATATTTAAAACATACAAATCCGTTAGCCGTGCAATGTTGCATTCGTTAAAGCATTCAGAGACACATACGTTGGTGAAAAAAAAGATAACACAAGAGGAACACACACACGCGCACCGAAACGCAATAAACGCAATACAATTCGTGGAATTTTTCATTACTGGATGACATTCAATTTCATAACCGAAAAACGCAACCGAAAGCTGCAAACGTCATGCACAAAGAGGGTTCCATTAAATGCTAACGGTTCGAGTTTGGGGGGGGGGAAGGGTTGGGGGAGGGGAGGAAATGGAATGGGAAAAATGTGTGTCAGAACAGAAATGAAGGATGATGGCTGTAAATGATACGATTCGAATGATATTACATTGTGCTTGGGTAAATACACATTGGGTAGAAGGTAGTCGGTAGTATCAGTTAAGCATACCTGTGAGTGTATGTCACGAAGTTGCACAATGTGAAAAAGGATTTAATTCAATTATACCTAGTTATATTTGTTGTAAGGAGGATTAGTGTGTTGACTCGTATATAAGTGAAAGTCGACTTTTTGAATTATTTTCTGCTGTGTTTGTGAGATGAAATCGATCCCTACTGAAAGCTTCCAATTCAAATCTGAAATATGATATGTATGAGGTACTGGTCAGTAGAGAATGTTCGGTAAGGAGTTTTTATACATTTGAAGGTTATCCAGAAATTTCAAGAGATTACCCTTTTGCCTCCAGAAATCCAAATCCAGAAATTTTCTATATCTCGCATGAACTCAAGAAATCTCTCTCGCATCTAGACTTGATTGTATTCAGATGAACCTCAGCGTTCATTGTAATAGTGGATTCAGTATTCAAAAGACTTAACCGAGACCAAACCTTATCCAGGCTAATACAGAGATTTCCTGGAAAAGATTTCTGAACTCTACTGAGGTTGAAAATATCTTGAAGTATTTGCTATCAAGTATGTTGAGGTTGAAAATATCTTGAAATATTTGCTATCACACATTTGCAAAGCTGTCAGTACGTCGAGAAATCCTTGAACAGTACCAACTTCCCTTTTGAACAAGATACAGAAAGTGTGGAGGATTCCAAGTCTACTCAAATACATTCTACTTCAACTTGGACAGAAGACAGAAATGAGTCCGAGTTCATCAATTCAACTCAAACACCCTTGAAAGTCAGAAATAGTAGACCAAGGCATCCTGAGGAGTACCAATATAAAAAAGGAATTAAACCAATAGCCATTATTGACGCTTTTCAATTCTTGAGTTTTAGTGTTTATTAGAACACTGGAGACAAGTGCGTTTGAAACATTCGTGTGCGCAGATATCATATTATGGCTATTCTTTTAGCGTATATTGAAATGACTTCGGAGCAAATAGAATGGAACTCTTTGCTGTACTGTTTGTATTGAAGAAACGTGCACACATCTGGAATCTCCTCCATTAAAAACTGCAACACTTGTAGCTACTATTGTATTTCACGAAAACCGAATCATTTCGTACGGACTACAAAGAAACAAGACGAGAGATCACTTTCCGTATGGACAGCGAAATGTAAATTTTGCATCCTCATTAAGATATATTCTTTGCAGCAGAACCTTTTTTCTATGCAAAGCACTTCAGTACATGCTTAACGCTAAGCTCATCAAAAGTATGACGTCGAAAGGGAAACCACCTTAGCTCAAACGACTTTAATCTCCAACTACCCACACGAACCCCGTACCGTACGAATCGCTTTAATCGCACAAAGCTAATGCCCTTTTCGGGTCCGTGAGATCGTCTCGTGGGCGTTAAATTTCTATCCTTTTCTGTACCGTAGTCGTATCCTGCCAACCAAACGCTTCATTTGTTGAAGCGGTCGGAAAATTTGCAGCTCAACCACTTTGCTCTGGAGTGGTTTTAATCTTGAACTTCGGTCCGAAACTCTCTCTCATTACGGTGGGTGCTTGCACCGTGCTCCATAATCTATGGGTACTTCCGGGAAGCAAGATATAGGGCGCATAATACACGCGCAACGAAGAAAAGGCACACAAAGGATGCGAAGGATAAGGGCCGGAACAGTCGTGTGCTGTTAACAGCTCGACAGCTCCTCCTTAGCGTCTGTTATTCACCAGCGTCTTCGCGTAATCCAAGAAAGAATTGAGTGTTTATGAATAAATAACAAGATTAATAAGGTTTTATTGTCTCTAAATTGGTAATATTGCCGTAACATCCTGCTGCTGCTGATGCTGCTAATACCATTGGCTGGTGTTTCATTGTGTTTACTCCCTTTCTGTTTGTTCCTTTATCCAACATTACGGCAGGTTCGTTGACGTACACCGACTTGACTTGCGGGATCGCGGGCTAGCCAATGCCGTTACAAAGAAAAATGAAGCTCCTTCAAGAGCACATAACCTGAGGATTAAGCCGTTTTAGTTGGTTTGAAATTTGATACGGAGAGGAAGCAGTAGAATATAAAAAAAAGCAGAAGCACACACCATCGTAACCAACTTCATAATTTTAGAGTTTTACAGACCCGACAGTTGTTCCAGATTTTGTGCTTTCAACTTTCCCGCACGCGTAGGATGTTCCAGCAGCATCCCAAAGAGGGGACCGCTTGCAAAACGCGTTTACCTTTAATATTTCAAATCAAACATCCTTCCCTCCCTTCGGAAACTGCCACGGACTAAGGACCCGGTGAAATTCGACCATAAAGCAAAAATAAGTAAAAATGGGGCCCGAATCAGAACACAACCTCGTTATGTCGGTTCACCTTCGTTCGCGATGAATTGCTGCCCGCTTTTAAATCTGGAGCGCATGGAGCACCCAACAGTGGAAAACCGAAACGACCCAATCATGGGACGGTTGGTGTTCCACAGTGAAGTGCTTAAAATTGCTGTAATCCTTAAGAGCACGGAAGCAAACGACCTGAATGAAGACAGAGAAGGGAAGAAAAAAAATCCCCCCCATTGGTGTGTATGAAATATGATTACCGGGTTGATTGTAAAAAGCTCACACTTTTCCGGCGGCTTATTGTGGAAAGAAATTGGCTTGAAGGGGGGGATTTTTTTTCTGTGGGAAGCAGGAGGAGCATTTATTTCTTACAAAAGCCCACCCGTTAAGAGTGGTGAAAAGGTACATACTGAGAACAGCATACAAAAGGTAAGAATAACTAACAATTTTCCAGCGCGCGGAAAAAAATCAAGAACAGAAATGGTGGTGAAATTTTCCACTCGCCTCATCCGCTCAGAGCTTCCAATGGTCTTTTCCAGCCGTCAAATGTACCCAACATCCACACTACTTCACCTTTTGTCACAAAACGCACTGAGAGCTTGAATTGCTTCAGGGTATCGGGGTGGACAAAAAAAATGGAAAAGGAAAAAAAAACTTCCTCGGGACATTCTTATCGGATTACATGCGCGCTGTCTGCTTGCACAGACGAGCCACGCGCATAGGAAGCGACGATAAAGCAAGGACACGATGGACAGAAAGTTTCCACCGGCAGTAAAACCTGCGTAAATAGACGCTTATAAATTATGCTTAATGTGGCCAATTTTTAAGCCAACCGAAGCTGTGGATGTAATTCGTCCCCGTTGCCTCAATTTGTGGCCTTTTGTATGTCTCGTTCGGTTGAGATATTAAAGCATGAAATGTCCTTCGAAAATCTCTGTTTTTCGCGCCTATTGATTTTGTCGTCCTTTGGTTTTTGGCAAATTTCCATTGCTCTTTGATTCACAATACAAATCAAGACAATAGAATCATGGCTGGAAATGATCTGCTTATGTGGGTGTTATGCTTCTGTTGTGACAATGGAAAGGAAGATATCTCTGAGAAGTGTTCGTATAAGTGATGATTTATCACCCAGCCCGGTTTGTTTCAGCCGGGGGGAAAAGTTTTTACCGGCAACACAACAAAAGCAACATGATGATAATTACCGCGCCTTGGCACGCCGTGAAGCAAATGGGAAGCAAACCCAACAATTAACGCATCCCGATCCCGCAGAAGGATAAGTGGCCGAGTAATTAAAGCAGAGATTATGGCACTTTTTTTTCTTCCCGCTATTCGCCTGCAATCATGGCCCAAGCATGCTGATTTATTCATGATGATGGAGGCGCCTGGTGTTTGTCACCGGTTAAAGCTCAATGGTCTTTATGATTCAAGTTCATTCAATGCCGTTACAATGCGCATTGAAAAGCAATAAAATGGCAGCGGAAAGAAGGCATTTAAATTGTTATAAGCTGCGATGATGAAAAAATCATGCTATAAAGAAAAAAAGTCCTCAATTTTTTATTAAATTTGGCTTGTTCAAGAAATACCGACATGTAATATTTTTTTTCTTTCCAAAGACCAGAAATTTTTTGTAATATAAATAAATATAAATATAAATAATAAAAAATAAATAAAAATATATAAAAAAAAAGTTTCATTTTTAAATATCTCGACATGAAAAAGGAAAGATAGCCGTTTTTGTCCGTTCTTCTCACTGTGCCAATATTATACTATCGCCACAAATCTACAAATGGGAAACAAATTGCTCGCTTTTATGAATAGGGACGATCGAAATCTTCCTCGGCACCATACTGCTATTTAGCTTTGTTTTTCGTTGACCAACACACCGAATGTTCCATTGAGGCAGAAAGATACGTGCTGACGAACGTACCGTTACACAGTAATGGGGAAAAGAAATACTACAAGAAGAGAGAGAAAGAATAAAACAGATAACGAACAGTTTGCTAAATCCACAGGCTTTAGTTTCCATACTTACACAACCCCTTAATGGGGAAAAATCAGTTCCATGATGATATCAATGGAACATTTTTCCCCAAAAATTCGTTTCGATCTGCTTTTCGAATTCGAATTCTATCATTCGTGATGGAGGAAAAAAGCCTCCTCACAAATGGAGGCTCTTTTGCAATAACTGGAAATGGACCGTGTGAAAAAAAAAGACTGAACAACAATGGATGTCGTCGTGGAGCGAGAAAATTCTATCCTCATCATTTGTCATCCATTGTCTATTTGGAGGCCCATCGTTTGGGAAAGGAAGGTATTTGCCAGTATCACAATCGATTTGTCCGGTACGGTTGTTGATTGAGATCGAGGTGGAAATGAGGTTGCGAAAAATCCGAGGGAGTCTTTTCTCTTTTTTTGAGGGAACCCTATACCCTGTTTACAAAACTAGCGTACGATAGGATTGTAGCGTGGTGCTTAAGAACTTCAAGACGGTTCGACAAACCGTATCATCCTTGGCTGATGTTCACTACTATACTATCGTAACGTTAGATCTGATATCAATCGATACGCTTCGCTACTTCTTTTTTCCCTCCAAGTTAAAGTTCAAGTTTATTTTTTCATTTTGTTGAGTTTTCTGCAATTTACAAGAAAGAAAAAACCTTCCTGCTATCAAACTATTGATCGGATACTAAAGAAAGAAAACAGCAAAGTCAATTTTTCATTCCTTTCATCTTTTAAGCGCAAGACAAACGCAAGAACTCTGTGTGTGTGATGGCGTGGTGTAACGAAGCAAAAAAAAANAAAATCTGTTCCATGATGATATCAATGGAACATTTTTCCCCAAAAATTCGTTTCGATCTGCTTTTCGAATTCGAATTCTATCATTCGTGATGGAGGAAAAAAGCCTCCTCACAAATGGAGGCTCTTTTGCAATAACTGGAAATGGACCGTGTGAAAAAAAGGCTGAACAACAATGGATGGCGTCGTCGAGCGAGAACATTCTATCCTCATCATTTGTCATCCATTGTCTATTTGGAGGCCCATCGTTTGGGAAAGGAAGGTATTTGCCAGTATCACAATCGATTTGTCCGGTACGGTTGTCGATTGAGATCGAGGTGGAAATGAGGTTGCGAAAAATCCGAGGGAGTCTTTTATCTTTTTTTGAGGGAACCCATACCCTGTTTACAAACTAGCGTACGATAGGATTGTAGCGTGGTGCTTAAGAACTTCAAGACGGTTCGACAAACCGTATCATCCTTGGCTGATGTTCACTACTATACTATCGTACCGTTAGATCTGATATCAATCGATACGCTTCGCTACTTCTTTTTTCCCTCCAAGTTAAAGTTCAAGTTTATTTTTTCATTTTGTTGAGTTTTCTGCAATTTACAAGAAAGAAAAAAACCTTCCTGCTATCAAACTATTGATCGGATACTAAAGAAAGAAAACAGCAAAGTCAATTTTTCATTCCTTTCATCTTTTAAGCGCAAGACAAACGCAAGAACTCTGTGTGTGTGATGGCGTGGTGTAACGAAGCAAAAAAAAAGCTCGATGAAAAGAAACGAAAACGTCTCAACGTCTCAAGCAACACAAACGGAACGTTTACATTCGTAAACTGTCCTGATTAGTTCTGTTTGAAGTTGTTTGCACTATGCCCTTCTACCATTCAGCAGCCTTCGTTCCACATCGCTCCATTCTCATGGTGCCGTTCAAGCCGATATGCCACTTGTTACCAAATGTTTGATTTGCAATAGTTTCGCTCGCTATCATTTCCCGGGATGTTTTTGCCCGGGGAACGCAACCATACCAACCTTCTTGATCGATCGATTCTCTCAAGTACAGCGATACTTTTCCCGGCTTGTCGATATTTCATTTCTTTTATCGCACCCGTACAAAACTTTCATCAGCTGCTAGGCTGTATGTATGAAGGTTGAAGGGAAGCTGGGAAGCTTTAAGTTATCCCAGTTGGAATGTTTTGACTCCCTTTAGGCAACTTACACACAGGCTTTCTTCACACCAGGAAACGCTGCAAAACTTGTCCCGATTTTTCTTTTTTCGTGGGGTAGGGTAGGCTCGTCGAAACGTGCCAGGAATTTTACATCCCTATGAATTCCGGAAGAGATCTAGCTGGGAAGATCCCAACTCTGCTCTTCTTACCGTATAAAGGAAGGCATGATTTCGGATCACTTTTCGAGTCTCCACTTCCGGACGTCCGGAAAGGAGTTTGCAATGGTATGCAGAGTGGGTTACGGGTTTTTGTTGACTCCCAAACATTCCTGGAGCTTACATTCTGGGGAAGGTTTTGCTACTTTTGGGCATTTTCCAACGAGGCATAACTTTACGTTCAAGTTCGCGCCATGTTTTGCTTGGGTATACAATTCCCTGGTGCTTTGAAATTGCGTCATATGTACCCGCTGGACATACACATTCTCTTGTAGTGTGTAGTTCATTCTGAGGAGTACCTTGGTAACAAGCTCAAGAATTCGAAACTCAGCAAGTTCGTTTCCGAGCGAGGACAAGTTTTTGATAAATTGTCAATAAGCTGATTGCAGCCCAAACAAACCCTTTATTTATTATTAAAGGACCTAAGCGGGAAATTATCAATTTCCGAAAACATGTCTCCATGTTCTTGGCAAGAGCTGCACTCTGGGCAATTATTGAAAAGCTCTACTCCTCATGATTTGATGATAATGGTAATTTTTTCGTGTGTCCTCAATTGCATTTGCTCTGACTTCTAATTCTTATTTCATTTCTATCACCTGAGGTAACAAAATATACTCACACTGCAATACAAAACCTTGGTAACCGTCTACCGAATGAGCATAGAAAGGGAAGGTCAACTTGCACTGGAAAGGATGAAACTAGAAACTACTCATTCTGGCTCACATAAAACCCATCCTCATCATCATCATCAGCTTCGTCGTTCGATATTGTCCACCTACACCAGTACCATTATCCACAACCCGTAGACCCTTCGAAACACAAGCACACACTTTCGGGCCTAAGTAATTACACTTCCATCCGGCGCGTTATTCGAGAGCCTTAGCACACCGTTCCGGACGTGTCGAGTCTAATGAATTCTTACCACCGTGACTTTTCTCCGTCTGCGAAACAAACTGCTTCTTTGTCCAATTTTTTCCCCATTTTTCCCGTCTTGTTCTCCTTCTTATCAACGTCATTACATTTTCTTAGACACTTTTGCTCTTCACGCAAAACCCATCCAGCGTCCCTCAGCACTTGCGTCCAAAAGGACAGAAAACAACGAGCACCTCCAATCCTGGAATAGTCGTTAGACCAAAAAAAAAACGAAATTCACGCAACAAACTTTTTCCCTCAAGAAGTATCCTTTTTCTTTCCGCCACTTGTTTTGTGCCAGCTTTTCGCGGTCTTTTTGCCGGATCTCTTCACACTTGGGGGAAGCCTTTTCCGTCGTGCAGCTTGGCACAACGGAATATTAATTAAATGATACTGTAAAACCCCGGGACCGAACACAAACGATGCCGCACAGAGAAGAAAGCGGCCATCCAATCCAAGAAAGTCCAGATGCGAACCGTGGCAGGAGTTTGTAAAAATGGGACATAAACTTTCCGGATATCGGAAGGAGCGCAACAAAAGGAAACACAAAAGGAAACTTAACCCCCCCCAAAAAGGACAAAAAGTAAACATCACGAATGCAAAGGTGAGTTGAACTGGTGAAGAAATGGGGTTTTCATTCTTTTTGGGTGTTTTTTGTTTTGTTTTGTTTTTGGCAAAAGATGAGACTCCTTGATATTCGCTGGGTGGAAAAAGACTTCCTGTTTGTTTGTTAGGAGTTGTTTGTGCTGTTCCATTTTTTTGTGTCGCTTCCAAGAAATTACAGCACAAAAAGAAAGACAGCTTTCTTCCGTCCCTGTCTTATTAGTGATAAAGGTATCCAGACGGGCCCTTTTTGTTCCATTGGGATCATAAGCCATTGTTAACGCAGGAGACGCGTGAAATTTAAATGAAGAACCGCGATGCGTAGAGCAAAATTTTTCAAAACCATTGTAAGAAACTTTTACAAACAATTTACCATTCGAGTGTTTTGCGACAAGCTGCAACAAGCGCTTGAAAAATTTCCCAACCTTACCATCGCGCTATCTTACTATCTCGAGGTGTGGCCAAAAATGGACTAAGCTGAGAATTAAAATTTTAAGCTTTGTGGGAGTAGAACTCCACACACACAACCACAAAACCGCTCATCAACAACAGACAATGTAAGTGAGAGACAAAACATACAACGGCCAAAAATGAAGACAGCAAAGCTTCAATAATAACGCCAACACAGAGAGAGATGTTGATGATTATGATGCTTCTTTCCCTTTCGCAGGAAACGCTTCGCTGCATCTACTTGTTGAGTTTTTGGTTCCGTCATCAGGTTCATTCCGCGAATCGGATGAAAAAGGTCAAGACCGCGTTTGTCTCCGGTTTAACACAGCGTTCTAGCTGAGCACTTCTTACGTTCAATCGACCATTGCAGACGAACCGCAGAAAAAAGGTCGAACCACCATTAACCGAAATGTTAAGTGATCGTCCTCTTCCATTAGTGCTTTTGCGCTGCGTTGGGGATTATTTCCATTTTCACTTTTATACACAAAGATGTGTTTGCAGAAATTAAAACCGACGGCAGTACCCCGGTCCGGTACACTTTTGTTTGTTAACCGCGAAAAAGGAAAAGTTCCGCGTGACATTTGGAACAATTTTCTGCTTTTACTGACCGACACAAATGTTGTTTTTTTCTTCCTTTCACTGTATTTGTTGGAAGTTAAAACATTGCACCGTTACTTCAATAAGTCTAGCTAAAACAATTCCAAAACTGATTGTCCATTCTGAGCAGTGGCTCTAAATAAAGTGGATTTAGCATCATCTGCCTCTATTTCGTATTTTGTGCATTTCCTCCCTAATCCACAGGCAACATGTCCGCTAAAAGTTATTACCCATAGCGTGTGTCATTTTTTTTTTATTTTTTTGTTGTTGCATTTTTCTTTATCCAGTCAGAATAGGATAACGGGCCGGAGTGAAGTTGAACGGAAAAATATGCTACCATTTGCATGCGAGTTAATAAAAAGCAGCATAAACCACCTACGCGGTTTCGTTTCGTATTCCGCCCGTGTCCGTACTGTGAGGCTAAAGTTAATTCCAGTTCAACACCAACAAAAAACCAGCGATCAATATCGTTCCGAATGCTACATCCTACCCATGTGACATTTGTCCTCCATCAATGTACCTTCGCTTTTCTCTTCCAATTCTACTGCCTGGCATGCTAAATTTGCGCTGTTTGCTCTAATAAATTTTAACTTCCATTTTCTTTCCATTTGTTTGTTTCCATTTTCAGTGGCTCGATTCGATTTTTGCTATTTCCCTATACGGTTCCGATACGGCTGGTTGCCGATCGGGTTTTTGGGTTGAAAAAAAAAATACATATTTTTCTAGCCACCCCGCAGCCAAAAACCCAATCAGCAAACTAGTCCAACCGCAGCACAAAATATGCGAACACGAAAAAAAAAAAGATCATCGCATTCAAATCGAAAACATTGTTCCAATTGACCTGCGTGTGTGGCCGTTGGAATGGGTAATAAAAAATAGTAGAAAGGCTTCATGCACGATATAAATTGGCTTTGCCAGAAAGGCTTTTATAGTAACAATATTTTGCAATTTTTTATCGCCTTGTTTTAAATTGAATATGTTTAATTTACATTTATATTGCTTAGTTTCTAATTGTTTTACATTTTGTCTGTTGGTGAAGTTAGTTTGAATTTTACCAAACTAGTTCATTTTAGTTCACCATTTTTTAATTATAAAACTAATCGATTTATCTCATAGAATTTTTTACAATTATTTTTCTATTCTATGGGGTGCTTATAATCAAACATCAATCGATAAAGTATCTTAGAGTTAAACATGGAGATTAAATATTTGACAGATGGAGTGGAGATAGTGACAGATAGTGTGGAGCGATGCATAGAATCGGAAAATAGCAAGACAATGGACCAATGGAGGAGGTGCAACTCTACTACTCGCTCATTACGCTTAACTTTGAGCTTTGCTCGTCTATTCTGTTTCTTGCCGTAAATAATTCAATTGTCTCAGTTATGGTGAGCTTTAATAATTTGTCACACCTGAGTGATTAGGAACATCAACTCCGGGAAAAAATTCCGGGGAAATTCTCTGGAGTAATCCAGAGTTGACCTTTTAGTAATCCGGAGTTGACTTTGAATTACTCCGGAGTTAATACCGGAATACTCAGTAGCTTATTCCGGTGCTGTATCCAGATTGACAAAATCATGAAGTTATTGAGTTGTTAGACGTAATACTCTGATCTCAGATATTGGGACCTAGTGGAACTAGCTGCATTCTAAGCATTGAAGACCTCAGAAATATTTTTTTTAATTTTTATGAAGCATTGGCTAAAGAAAGAATTAATAGCAATGGGCTTGTATTTGCCATGGAATAAAAAGGTTAAATAAGAAACTAACATGATGAGAGCTATTGATATTTATTGGATGTACACCCACCAATATAACTAATTCTAATATCCAACATTTTCTAAATACCTGAAGAGTAATACCATCCTTCTTAAACCAATAGTAGGAATGCGATGAGTACGTCTTCGTACTTAAATGTATATTAATTTCCATAGCAGAATTTCAAAAGCTTGTAAACGTATAAAAACCTTTTCATACATTGCTTTAGTGCTTTTCAACTTACCTGACGATATCATCGAAAAAGATTACTGGGTAAAACGTTAGTTATGATGAAGGGATTGATTTTTTCCGACTCTCCAAAGCCAAATGTCGATGAGTATGTAACTTTTCACCACACAAAAAATGCTAATAAATCAATACGACAATCACTGATACCAATTTTCCAGGATTGACATCTGATGCAGATAGTGATGATAATTCAAGCTTGCACGCGATAATACGAAAGCAACGTGCGATAATCCGGAACATAATCCTGCTTTGCGGTGTTCGAGACACCTTCATTTAGAGCAACGGGATCCATTTTTATGTTACGCGGAAATGATAGACACACAACACACCGGTGCACTATTTCTGATAATACCAACGCGCTCGGGTGTAGAGCGAAACACATCCCATATCACAAACATCAGCTCCGAACGCCCAGCTGAGTTCCAGGTTGATTCCTTTACCATCTACTTTTTGCTTTACTTATGGGTTTGCGCCCCGCAAGTTATGGTCGTCCGCAATCGGCAACGCTTGCTTCATACAGCCAATTTATCCCGCTGAGCTTTGAAGAAGTATTTCCCAGTTGCGCTTGAACGCATTCGAGCAAACATTCGAAGATGGGAGGGAACGGAGAAAACGGGAATGGATAATGGAAAAACAACATTACCTTGACCTTCTCCATCACACACACATAAAGCGGGCACACCGGTGTTGGTGTTTGCTACTGCAATTCAATGTTGATTGCTGCTGGTGAGATGGTTGTGGAGAGTTTTATGAAGATTAAATATTTGCCTTGATTTCATAATTTTTCACCACCCAAGCCGTACAATGTTTGGATTATTCAATCATCCAGATCTCCGACCATCCCGGGCCCGGGTTAAGTCTAATCTTGTGGATGATTCCCCAGACCTGGATGCTGGTTGAGCTGTGGGTGTATGTGTGTTTAAACATACGTACATGTTTTAGAACAGGTTGTGTGGGATGTAAAGCAGAAATTTATTCTCGAGAAAAGAATTGTTTTCAATACGGGTAGAATTTCTTTTTTTATATTCTTTCACACTTTGTCACCTTATGAAGAGTGATGGTTAGCGCATACTTCACTAAGACGACAAACGACTGTTATTGGCTTAGACGACAATCCCTTTCCGTTATGCTCATGTATCATATTTTATCAAATCAAAACCATAACTCTTTACATGATGGATGAGCATTAGCATTATATGCTATAGCAAAGAGACAGATGAAGCTCAACGCAAACATGTTTAGCACATCTGTAAATGACAGGTGTGAGGAGTGCATGTAGAAATTGCTGGTACTCGGTGTGTTTCGTACCTTCGATCTCATTTTTATTTCAATTTATACATTGTTTATGGCTTTTGCTTTTAAATACCAGTAGAATAAATTCCTTTAACGATTGTTTAATAAATATTTCTTTTAGAAATTTCAAAAATTTCATTAGTTTGTTGGAGAATTCTAAAGCTCCAATATCTCCAAACATTTGAATAACCTCACTCTTCGTATAATTTTGCGAAATGCTTAAAGTAACAAGAGAAGTAGTTTATTACATTTTAGTTACTAATTTGTAAACCATTCCAATATCCCCTAAGCCACGCTTGCAGTAACATAATAAGCCTATATCAAATGCATTAATTTCAAAGTGAGTACTGCTCATTTCTTACAACTTGAGCCTCAACTAGCTTAATCTTGTGTACGACACGAAGTGCTTTTATATTAGATAAATTAATTAAGACTAAACGGTTCAGGAGTTTGGTGGGAAAGTTGGTTGTGTTGCTATTTTTTTCATCCTCAGAACCGGAAAGCCCTGAGACTCTAGTAGATACCGAAACCATCATGAACCGTACCCATTGGGGAACGTGAACAGCATTTAAGTCAACCGGAAGGCGCTAATCCGGCAGTGTCTAGATTGTTGTCGAGCAGCTCGTTAAATTGATATCGCAACAAATGCTTTTGGGGAAAACTTTTACCCATCCCAGCGCCTTCCGTGTTAGATGCTCGGGTGACAGCAGGGTGATAGTTTTGCCGCTCATATTGTAATGCCCAACGTACGAAGATGGGTGACACCATATCATTCGAAGCCAATGCACGTCCCAAAGTTAGTCCTACCGGTCGTGGCTGCTCTCTACGCACATCGATGTATCTACCTTGTATGTATGTACCTTGGGCACAACCTTTGGACCTGCATTCAATAACTGATGCAATATGATCTCTCACCGCGCTTACACCGCTTCTGCCAGGAAGCAATCGGATGATAATATTGTACAAGCTTTACGTCTACGTTTTAGCTTAATATTACTCAAACCCGGCAACAAACACACATCTAAGCAGATCTAATTAAAAAGATTACCCCAAAAAAGGTAACCACAAGAAAAGGCAACGGCATGTTCCACGACCACACCATTACGGTGAAAGGTTCACCGTAATCGACGTCACTCTTAAAGCGTGGAAACGAGTGGAAACGATAACCGAAAAGTTGGTCCATTCTATAGCGAAGATATCACTATCCCACGAAAAGCTTCCCATGCACACCGGTGACTTCTTCGGCAGTAAGGGTTCCAAAGATACTGGCTGCATAATGTGTGCGTACACCTTAAACGCCCTCCACTTTATGCCCTCAACTTTTGCGTGAGGGAGTTGATACAAAGACCAGCCTGGTTCGATGGGTTCCACCACCCAGCAAGCTGCGTAGTAATTGTTGATCCCTGAAGCAAATTGTGCTACGCAATTGCATCTGATAGCTTGATGGCTGGGGCGTCTCTATCAAATTACGGTACGATCATTATCATCCGTAGGGGAGGACTTTGTGTCTGAAGGGTTTGGTGAGTTGCCGGCAGGGCAACTCCTACGGACAATTACGGCCAACTCGTCCTAGTTGGTGTTTCGTTAGAACGACGTAATTCGGGGTAAGATTGGAGTAACTCGTTGCACTTTAGTTACCGGTGAGCGTTGGATCTCCTGGGCGAAGTAAACCATTTTGCAATATTCCCCAAAAGCAATGGATAGCTTAAAGCTTGCGATTAATTAATAAATTTATTAGAAAAATAATTATTCTTCGGTGAAAGTTTTTTTTATTCAACTATACCCTTTTTATGCGAAATTTTCTTCGGATAATGCGTTCGGATAATCCAATGGTGAAACTTATCCGATTCGTTGAAAGCATTATTTCAGTATTCACCTAAAATTCTTCTAGGTTACAATGGTGCGGCCAATATAATCGTTACAAACTTCACAAAATGCTTTCGTCGAAGTTGAACCCGCTGGACAGACTGTGCTTACTAAATTTAGAACAAGCTATCCCAGGATTTGACGCAGAGAAACGTCTTAATTACTCTAAAGCAAACAATCGACAGCTTGATAGAGTTAAAAATTCTTGAGAAGAAGAAGAACTTCCCAAGAATCGCTGTGAGAAGTTTTTTTTTCTTATCCCACAACAAGTATTCTACGACTAGTCTTTGTGAATTTCGCTCCCAAAGAAGACAAACTTTTCATCAAACCACCATCACCAGGTACGGTTTTGCNATATAATCGTTACAAACTTCACAAAATGCTTTCGTCGAAGTTGAACCCGCTGGACAGACTGTGCTTACTAAATTTAGAACAAGCTATCCCAGGATTTGACGCAGAGAAACGTCTTAATTACTCTAAAGCAAACAATCGACAGCTTGTTACAGTTAAAAATTCTTGAGAAGAAGAAGAACTTCCCAAGAATCGATGTGAGAAGTTTCTTTTATCCCAGAACAAGTATTCTACGACTGGTCTTTGTGAATTTCGCTCCCGAAGAAGACAAACTTTTCATCAAACCACCATCACCATGTACGGTTTTGCAATTTCGCTTCGCAACAATAATCGATCGAGACCTGGGGTCCGAGTGGGTCAGTCTCAAAGAAGGACGCAAAAAGAAAAGAAAAAAAATGCTTCCTCACGTACTGTGTGGTTGCACGTGCACAAATGGTGAGCTTTCACTTCGTTGATCAACCAACCGCCACCTACACACCCACAAACACACCCAACTCGAGCATACCGGAGGGATTTGTTAAGTATGGTTTTCCATTAGTTCAGCAAATCCGACGTGGTTCCTGGTCGGACAATCTTTGCTCCGTCCGATCGTACGAAGAAGTTGATACGTACCTCCTCAATCACTTCTGCAAAATAAACACAAACGCGCGCGCACACACACGCACAGCTCTCCCACACCCCGCAAAAAGGTTAGTTAATGTGCCCGGAGTAAGGCAAGGTATGGAGACGCTTTCATACAAGCCTTTGAAGCCCATCCAGTGCAGGAAGCTTCAAAGGGAAACCTCCATTTAGACTTAGTGTACACACTTACACTGCACGACGGGAAAACCGTCACCGTCAAGATGCCGCACACACAAGCCAGAAGTGTGTTTGGGCACAATATTGTACGTTGTTTGTCTTCCCTTTTCATGGTTACGAGTGTCCCCTTCTCCCCTTCTCCTCTTCACACACATGGCTTGGTGCTTGGTGTTAATGTACCTCGGGCTGGATTAAAGACGTGTTTAATGGACGCTGGCTAAATCAGGGCTTAATCCTGGGAGAGTTGTTGGTGGAGTGGAGTGGTGGAAATTTGCCAACCCTGTTGGAAAATAACCTGGAATATGGGTTTTTGGTTTGGGGATACTGATGTGGGACGTGTTTCCAAGGTTGTCTTACAAACACACTCACACACACACACATGCATGGTACGTGGTGTGGTTATTGCCAAATAAACAACCATTTGAGCCATTTCCTTGGAACAACAGCTCTTAACTTACATCCTTCCAGGGGCTTTTATTGCTGCAGTGGCGCTTTGTTTTGGGGGCCTCACTGTAAGAGAGGTGCTACTGATTGAGATGGAAGGATTTTACTAGCGTTGTTGCTGCAATCTACGGTGTGTCCTGCGCGGACATTGCACCAAGCAGTGTACTGGACGCAAAACATTGGAGGAATAGTGGACGAACAACAGTTTCTTCTATTTGACTTTAAACGAGTAAATTGCACAGAGAATTAGCCACCATTTGCTGTGTGATGTGATACTTAAAGATGTGTATATGAAAGCCTTCCAAAAGCATGGTGGAACCTCTTTTTTGAGGAGTTCCTAAGATACTTGATACAGAGGTGAATTCTTGTTGCGCCCATTGTGTCTTTTGTTCGGCACAACTTCACGCGTAAAGAAATCCCTATTGTTTCGCACCAGCTGACATATTTCACACCTTCTTTTCAACTTGGTGGCACACTACAAAGTCAGACCTCGAGCTAATCTTCCAACAATGCCTCGTATTAAAAAAAAGGAAAAAAGCCATCACCTTTTGCTGAAAATTCGAAAGCTTAATCTGGTTTGTTACAAAAAGAAAACAACAATGTGAAAAGACCTGTTACCGCATTGCACCATAAATAGCGACCATACATACACACACACACAAGTCATCAAAATGGACCCGATCCCTTGAGCTGGGGAATTCACACTTTACGTTTATTTTGGCAAATTTTTATAGCGCGAATGAAATATGACACAGCACGTGAGCTGTATTATGAAAGTGTTGTTTTGCGGGTTTTGTTTTACTTTATACAATTTAATCCAATGTTTCATCCTTCACCCATGCAAGTGTGTTGGCCGGGCATGTGCTTGATGGCAAAACGGTAACACACGAAACACCCAGCGGCCTGCGGCGAATTAGTTACGAACGAACGCTTTTAATTATCAACGTACACGAAAGGGGGAAAAATCTTTTCAGCAAATAATAGAAAGAAAAAAGGATGTAATAATTTAACCACGATAGAAATGTATTTTACCTGCTCGAGGGCATCTACGGTTCGTGCTAATTTTGTTGATTATCAGAAATGTGCTTTCAGCTAGGTGTTGGTGTGTTGGTGGCATTTCTTATTAACTCGATGATGCTGAGGCCATTATGGTGTAATGCAAAACGTCACTTTAGAACGATTTTCAGGAACTGCCATGACTGTGACGTGATTTTTGTTGAACGACTTGATAACAATCACCACCATACACAAAAGCTTCAAAATAGATTTATTCCGTCGTAATTACACTCGCTCGAAATGTATTCTCGAAGCACCGTTTCGTTGTGTTTCGTGTTTGATTCACTACACCATTTTTCACATTTTCCAATTTTTACCTCACTTTGCCTTACTTTGCTTCAAATTTTCCACTACATCACACCGGAAGTTAAAAAGGAATTTTCCCAATAGAAAAAAAAACCCCAACAACCGGATCCCGCTGATGTGTTCGGGTCTTGTAAGCGCACGGCATTAAATAAAAAGGAAAACAATACCTTTTCCACAACACACTACGCCCAAGATTGTACGCAACCGAAAACGTACACCGAAGCACGGAATTTACTAGAATCGTCGTAGTACCGCCGTAGGGTCCAATAAACAACTAACGATGTCGAATAAAGCAGCACAGGACGCTGTGTTTCGGGCAGGCTCGCCTAAACGAACGATCCGCACGCAACGGCACACTTTATGTAACTGACATTATGAGATATTTCGTTTGACAAATATTTTGATTTCTTGCCACCGAAGTTTTCCCGGGTAGCGAATGGTTGTGCTGTTTTTTTTTGGTTTTGCTCCTCCGAGCCACACCGAGTTTGCGATTCGGTTGGAGGCTTCACTCACAAGAGTTCGGTTTCGATACGGCGTGCCGGACAAACCGAAGCAAAGACCGTCTGAGTGCCATTTGTAATTGATGATAGTACTCACCTGAAAAGAATGAAAATATAGAGAATATTTCCAAGCACGAAACACTTGCATCTAGAGAGAGAGAAGAGAGTTAGAACGAGGATTTCAAACTTTTCCCGTCAATGATTAGGTGGAACACGAAGGATCTCAACCAGTCAGTCTGTCGGATTTAACCGGCATTTCCCCCGGGGGGTTCAATATTTCCCCTTTCGCTGGAAGTGGTACTCATTTGTTGCATGCGGCGAGAGAAAAGCGCATGCCTTATGATGGTAAACGCCGGTCAAAGGGAAATTCTGTGTAGGGGAAATTTGCAAAGGGTGGTTCAAAGGAAAAGCAGTTTTAAAACGTTTTAAATTTTATTCAATTTTTAAGAAAAGACAAATATCTAAGGAAAAGTTGAAGTATATTAAAATATCTACTTTAAACAATAAAGCCATGGAGGAGAAATTTTTTTTGATTAATATTCAACTTAAAATAACTTCTTTTAAAACAATGAAAAGAAGTCCTTATTAAAGTCAACTCTACTCTCTTCTGATTGATGAATCAAAATGAATCGTTCAATCTGATGAATGACTCTGAATCTTGAATATGAGTCGATTCATAATTCGTATGACACTTCTAAGAAAATTCCCATGACTGACCAATATCAAAGAATGCACCAAGAGCCCGCTATGCACCAAGAGCCCACTTCAATGTGTTGCGTTTCGCTTTTTGCTGAGCCCCCATATTATGCTGCAAATCCTTCTATTTGCATAAAAAAAATCCATATTGAGAAATCCATTTCACGCCACATTCTAACAATGAGTTAGCTTTTTCATTAGCTTTTTTCTGCATTTTTTTTTACTTTCCTCACAATCTCGCCCGGTGCTAAGACATTTTCCACGTGTGTACATTTTTTTCCTTCGTTCCTGCTACTACTGTTGTTCCGCTTTTACCCATCTTAAGCCCTTTTCAGAGCAGCGTACATCCATCCCAACTTCAACACCACTTCTACGACTGTGTGCCACTGAGCATCCGGCAGAATGGATGCCCAAGATCCGTGATTATTATCAGCACCACTTGGCCGTGAAATCATGACACGTCTAACCCGATCCCTTGGTCCACCTTTCTGGACCACACCGCCTCGCCCTTCTCATTGAATCTTCGCATTCACTCGGTCGCTTCTTACTCCAGCCGTTGGAGCTTCATCATTCCATCACAACCACACCGTGAGACCGGATAGTAGTCCGGTTTGAAGGCAGCACAAATCACCACCACCGACTAAACCGACGAACGAAAGGCGACCGAAGGCGACCGTTAATGCAAATGAAACCGTGCACCCTTTTGGCCTATCCATCGTTGTGGTGGCCGGGGTAAGAATCCATCGCATCTCTCGCACCACTGGCACGCTAAGCTCGGAACAAAGAAAAATCAAGCCACCGTAATAAAGTGCCAAAAAGGGTTCTTCAGCGAACGGAAAAAAGAGGCCCTTGCAATCCACTTCACATCACATTCCAGCTCTTTGCCTTTTTTGCGCGTTGGCTCTCGGATGTGTTTACGTCTGCCGTACCAGTGCTGCACCGGTGGAAACTGTCTCGAGGAAGTGTATAAAACCTGACAGAAGGAAAGAAAAATCAACACAAACTATTCGCTAGTCTAACCGTGTTTGGCTTACGGGGCCAGCGCTTTTAATGGATGGAGAGTGTTGTAACGACCATGCTGATGGGTGGTAAGATTTTTACTCACGCATTTTCATGTAGTATCGCTTCAAAACTGCAATGTATCTGTGGTTGAGGAACTCTCGGTACAAACTATGTTGATTTTTTTTTCTATCAAAAGATCATTAAGCCTGAAGATTAATTTCAATCATTAGATAAAAATAACAGATGTTATGTATTAAGATAAGCTCATCTTTATATAAGTGTAATAGCTCTACTATACGGAATTCAAAACTTTTTTTGTTGTATGTAAGCTAGAACTACCATCTATTGTGTATAATGGCAGATTAACTTTTATCGTACGTTGTCTATTTAACGCAAAAACGACTATTAAACAATACAAGGAATACATTAAGATTAACACAACAGAATGAATAAAAGAAATACATTAAGATTAAGTATGCATTTGAGTACGGTTCTTTGTTTGTACAGTTCTTAGTATAATTATAAGCCTAACATTTTTTGAGAATAAAATATATAGTTAAACACATATTTAAAAAAATAAAATTTTGTTATGATTTTGGTATTGTTTTGCTTTAACCCTTTTATAGTTTGATGCTATGTCGAAAATTTTACGTAAATTTGATATTTGTTTTCGATTTGAAAAAAAAAATTTATAACTTTCCCTGAAATAAAATAAGTTTTAAGGTATCTCGGGTAATGTTAATATATTTTTAGCTTGTTTTTAAAACACCTCTTTCTTAACGCTGTTTTATAAAATTCTTGAAAAAAGTGTATTTTTATTTTTAATCTTGATAAAGATATGTATTTTTTTTAAACATTTCTTATTGAAATTTGTCCTCTACATGAGGTAAATCATTTTAAATGCACCGTGAAAAAATTTAGTAGGCATTCGTCAGTATGGTAGAATTTTTTTTTATTTGTTCTTCTGGTCTTCTTTACAAAATCTATAAGCGTCTTCATAAACTTCAACTTTGTTGTTAATCTAAAAAAATATTTGAAGCCATATGTATAGTTATGTTATGCACTGTATGGCTCAAATCCTTAAAAATTGATAACCTCAATAATCCTTCCTTCCATTACCGACAATCCCACTATCATCCCTACTACAGGAGGTGAATCACTTCATCTCACCCAATCGGAAACAATAATCATACACCGAGATGATGATTGCTGATGGGCCCATTTCATTCCGGGTTTCTATATGTGTTTTTTTTTTCTTCACTACTCCCATCGAATGTAATTTTCGCCTCGCCAACTTCATCAACGAAACCGAACTCATCATGGGGGTATTCTCCATATTTCTACCACTCTACCATCCACACGTATGAGAACCTGTTGCCACAAACATGTTCTCGCCGCGGAAGCTACGGCTGTCCGGCTTTAGAAGGTACCGCGAGAAAACGGGCTGCGGTCAGCTAGTCGAATCATGTCGGCCCATTAGGTCTTCAATTACGACGCCCAGTTCATTTTCCAGCTCGTCCGTGTTGCAGCTTCCTCTTCTTCCGACCCGGCAGTCCCAACCGGGTCACTACGGCGATTCGGATGGATCGTGCTGACTGGACTAACGGTGTGGAAAATGACTTAACCTCCACGAATTGCTTGGCAACTGGCCACCCGGCATTCCCGGATGGTATGTGATGATAGGCTATGGATGCGGTTGATTGCCATTTGTAATCGTAACCGTGCCATTTCGCTTCGGTTAGATTTCAGTTTCCGTTGCAATTTAATTCAATTGCAGCTTTCTTACCCAATCTGCCCATATACTGGCCCCGGGAGGTGAATCCCAATGATGGTTGCATTGGGCGTGTAGGTCGAAGATAGGATTTTTGTGTTTTTTGTTCGTTTGTGTGCTCCATAGTTTGGTCTATAGCAGAGCAGGATTATAATGTAGCCCGTTCGTTATTTTCGTAATGTGATATGCGAAGTACGTGAATATACCGCGTGGGCTCTAGAGAAATGCAAGAACAGCAATAAAAATTACAGTCAGCTATATAAACGATACGATATCGAGTCAATCAAGTGCTTTTTGTAATTGAATTTCTCCGATTTGCTATTAAAGGTGGTGTACTTTTCTATAAGGCTTACTGTTTAATTGTCAGTTTTTAGGCTATGTGTGCCATAAATTAATCTTTTTATTGTGAGTTAGAAGTGTTTAATTGCTTTCATTTAGAAATATAAACATATTTCTCATAACAAATTAACAAATTTAGACATTTTTAATCATTTGAAAATGAAATAAAATATGAATAAAAATGAAATGAAAAGGTAAAAATTTTGAACTTAACCTTACATTTAATGCGATATGCTTCAACTTAGCCTAGATGATAATCAAACACATACAATCACAAAATGAGTTCAAGTTTACGACCAAAAAACAAGTGTTCGGTGTAAAAACACATGATGCATAAATTATTCTGCTTGACGAAAAGCTCTTCTACACGAGAATCTTTATATTTATCCCTAAAACAACATGGGCGGCAATAAGCCTACAAATTTTAATACCGAAGCGGCAGTTTGTATCAAAACTGTAAAAAACATAAGAAAAGAAGTACCGAAATAGAAACAGTTTGCTTGTCGGCTAACATCAAACGAAACATTTTCTCTCAGAAGGACAACCTGCCTCGTCCAGTAGGATGGCCAAGAAGATGCTATTCACAGGCCATGTCACAAACTGCCCGCAACCATTTCATATTTGAATGGTTTATTTTTTGCTAGACTTACAGCCTCCAAGACATTGACATACACTTTGGTAGAAAATTAACTTTCTTGAATGCTATCAGTGTGATGGGACGAAATCTGGCCATTTGGCGGAGGCTCTAAATGAAAACATGAAAAGAAAAAGAATAGACGAGTAAAACCAAAATAATACACATGCTGTGAAGAGTTCTTAGGAATGCGAAATCAATGAAAGAGCTTTTATTAGTAGGTAATGGGCGATTTTTGGTTTTAACACTAGAACTACCAAGCGTTTTAAGCGTTTTTCGTTCGTGCGGTTAATTTTTAGACAATTTCTGAGGGTTATAATATATTTTATTGTTTATTGGAGATCGTGCTATAGAATGTTTATGTAAAAATAATGGTTCAACTGCCATAAGATTGGTTAACCAAAAAAAAAAACAATGTGATGAAAATGAAGCGTTCCAGTTAAAATGACTGGACCGGTAGTTCTAGTGTTAATGTAATTTGGTTTATAACCTGTTGTCAATTCTTTGGAATATTAACTTATATTAGATGAGTTAGTAAAACTTGCGTTGTAAAGCATATAGTAGAGAAACTAAAAATAAATTACCAAAAAAAAATATGTCAAACAAATAGACCAATAAATGTGTCTAGCAGAATGACTTCGCAAAAGCGGTATGAGTCCTTCGTAGAGTTTTTTTCCTGGCATTTTTTGTCGCACGCTATCTTGTCGCACGAGTTACAAAATCGTACCACAAAAATCGCCCCATTTCAAATCGTACAATTTGTGGTTGTGCTGTAAGTTGTGTTACAACTTTTTGAAAGCATTGTTGCCCTGCCTCAAAACCAGCTGCCACTCACAAAGCTGAAAGTACCACAATGGTCAACAAAAAAAAACTCCTGCCCAATACTCGAACCAACCACAAACTAAAGGAAAAGCGAACAACGAAACAAAAAAAACAGCCAAGCCTGAAAATAACGCGCCAAACCAGAAATGCTCAACTCGCGCACTAGCACGTAACCATCATTAGCATAAAATGGTTGCATTTCGTATATTCGCATTGGAACGCGCATCGCGCGAGATGGAGGAAAAAGGTGGTTAAAACCCACCTCAGTCCCGGTCCGAAACTAAATAATGCCCCCAAAAAAACGGACAGTTTCGTTGGAATGTGGTTTTTTTTTGTTGTTGCGTTCCAACAGTGGAAAATGTATTTTTGTTATGTTGTTTCTCACTTTCAACTTTCAACCAGCCACCAAAGACCCAAACCCGCTTCGTACCCCTTTTTTGCCCCAAGCAACGATCGGTGGCACCATATTACCAAACGAAACAATGTTCACGTCCGTCCGATAACGACCAAAAGTACGTCCGTACGCCTTGGGGGGGAAAAATCCACCCGAAAATATGCCATTTTATAGCTCCATCTTGCTGCTGGTCGGCAGACATGCCCGAACGTTAAGCACTTACAGCGGAGTGCAAGAAAATGAGTCCAAGTACAAACGCTTTTCCGCGCGTTCGCATCTCTGAAACTGGAATCGAGCATCGAACGAAAAGACTATCGGAAGATAAGTTTGGTGGGCTGTTTTCAAAAAGCCCAGGCATGATCACTCATGGGAAAAAAGAAACCCAACGGGGCGAGTGCGAAAAGGGAAGCGTTACACTAAAGACTGATAAGACACGGTCATGGAAATGTGTTCGTTTCGCTTCCTATCTTGAGTGAGTGTCTGTACAAGGAGGGAAGAAACTCAACCCCTCAACCCTTGGAAAACCAGTGTCCAAAGTTAAAATAATAAACGCAAAAGCATTCGAACTCTACTCAACCCAACAACTGCAAGTTGCTTCAACGTCCTGTGTGTCCTGTCAGTAAGCATTGTTCTTCAGCTAGACAAAAATTCTTCGAGTTCCACAAATCTTCAGCAATGTAACTCCCGTACCCATGTACCGACCTCGGTGTGTGTGTGTGTCTGAAGAATTGTTTTGTTTCTGTGTTCCGCATTCCACAATTCGTACGGCCGCCCGCCTTTTTGACTTTGCCGAGACTTTCCCTGGAGACTTCTTAAGGGTGAAGAATTTCGAAATCTTTTTGAAGAAGTCATAGAATCTACCACAGTACCAACCACTCCAGGAAGTACCCGAACGTTCTGTTTGATGGAACCATGGAATTGAGCTTGTTGAAAGTTTTCGTAACTGTTTCATTCCTGTTTCACTTTTACAAATGTTGGATGAGAGAGAAAAGAGGCGAAAGACGAAATGAACAAAACCAACCCATTCGGTATGATGATTTCTCACCATCGTTCTTCGGTCAGTTCCGGGTTTTTCTTTTGAGGAGGGGCGGCTTTGTATCGGGGAGTGTAACTTTTACCACACTTTTAGTTATTATTCTTTCCGCCGGAAGTATGGTACGCTTTCGTTCAAGCTTGCACTTTGCACGTTTACTCATTTCCCGGTCGAGTGGATTGTGGAATGGGGGGAAACAAAGGAAGAAAGACATCGTCCCTTCACTACTCTGTGAGCGGTTTACACTCGAAGCAAGGAAAATAAATAGAACGCTCGTAGTGATTCATCGAAACTGTACGCAACGATGATTATTGTTATCATGGCACTCAAACAATTGTGCAAGCAAAGTAACCGGCGCTTCATAGTTTGACCATCGTCTCATCAATTGTTTGGAAATGGAGTGGTTTGCTCCTTAAATCAATACTACCTGAAGTTGTTTAATTATTGTAATGATGTTGATTTTCACTTTTGGCTGCGTATTGCTTTACAGAATAAGCAAATGATAATTTTACTTGCTATAACTTGTACATTGGGGCGGCCCAATAGTAGTTTTAAAGAATTTTAGAAAAAAATAAGTTCTAAGTTAAGTCTCAAAGTTAGATAAATCACAACAGTGATACCACAACTAGTGTTGTGTTTTAAAGAATTAATGTACAACTCAGTTGCTCAAGATTCTTCATCTCTGTTACTTGCTTTTTCACTTGGCTAAGGTAACTTGAGAAGGGATAGATTCTATGTAAATGTACATATATCCGGAAAGATAAATGATATGAAGAATTGGTGATATAGTCTCAGGAAGGTCAGAATGGCAATGTTAGTAAATCGAGATACATCATCATGTCCTGAAGCTGAGTTCTAACCAGGAATATACCTATTTGTGACTTCAAACATTAGTTCCAGATATTGGAGGGAAGTTCTACAAGACCTTATGATACATCAAGAATCGGCAAAGACGGGTTGGAGAGACATTTTTAATAGCAACGAGAGAATCAATCAACATTTCTTGAAGTATAACAAAAGAATCACAAGTTTCATTGGCCAAATCTATTTACATCTTTCCAACTTTTGTTTCATCGTTTCCAAAGAAATCCCTGATTTGCGATTATTGCTCTCATGTATAAGTTCTGGGTGTGATAACAAGATGTGTATGTTACCATTTAGATAGGATCTTAATTTCTCCCCAAATTTATGATGCCCACTTAATACCAGATGTGCAGAAGTGTGATTGTGGTCGTTTGCTTGGGTATTCGGTCTAATAAAGAGCCGGTCATGGATACAATATCTTCGCATTCTTGAAAAAAATATAATGTGTTCTATATGGAAACCATTCTAAATTAAGCCTGATAAGCCATAACACAATGGTAAACAAGTGCTGTTAGATTGCTAAGCAAATAAAAATCGACATTTAAAATTCCAAAACTCAATAATAAGACGTTAAAACTGCTCTTAGCCAAGCTTCACAGCATTCAACTCCGTTTACGATTACAAACTGCATTTATGATGGAACAACCGTTTGCCAGCTTATCTCATGCTTCACCATTCCACCAGCATTAATTCAAATCAACTGAATGGCAAACGTTACACATTTCCCAACCCTCAATATCCACTTCGGCAATACAATCGACGCAATGACGCCACACAGTCCTATCAATCAGTGTGCAACTGTTAAGCGAGAATGAGAGAGCTTATTAAGATTTCATTTTCCATACAATCCGGACCACTTCCAACACCCGAACGGAGTCCCAAGAGTCCAGCAAAACCCCTGGACCTGGTACTAGTTTCTAGCGTGTACGGTTAAACTGTCACCTGCATCGTATAGTGCATGTAGCAAATCGTACGTATTTCAATCTGTTTTCTGCCCATGATTCAATATGCGTTCGATTATGGTTCACAATTACCGAACCGAAGATGATAAACGTCTCCATCGTGTTATGTTTCTTGCACTATAGTGGATCTGCTTATAAGTGACCGAGCCCAATCCTAATGGTACCACCATCAACAATGGTTTTATCGTACGTCAACAACAGTGTGCCGGCTTCGGAGCCGTTTTCTCGTCAAACATTGGCACCGATCGAAAGTGAACCAACAACTGCAAACTGTCAAGCCAGGCTGCCGGGAGGCAGATTTAATGTTTTAGACAATCATCAGTGGCCCTAACCGTTGCCCTCTCCTTTACTGTACTTACATCAATATTCATTGTGCAATGTTCTGTGAATGAGGCATCTCGAATAGCTCACCACACTTGTATCTCCTACACCCGCATCGAAGATCGTGGGATGGATTCTATAATTGAATGCACGTAAGCAGGATTGGCTCAAACACACACACACACCAGACGAGACAACCGGACGATGCCGTGGGATGGTATGAATATTCGAATATTCGTACGATATGCCGCCTTGTTAACCTAAGCGTGAGATTCCACCTGATCTCCACCCAGGTTTCACCATTCGTCTGCTGACGGATGATATCGGAAAGCTTGAGACTTAACTCTGATTGCACAGATTACGCCGAATGCTATTGAAGCAAGCACAGCTGGGCCACCGGTAAGCAGAATTTGCTTGTTATCCACATAATGATGGAGAACTTCCCACTCGTTACCGGGGGGCGATGGCTACATACAGGCAATACATTATAAATCAATATACCCACCACTGGACCACCGGTCACGTCCACAAACCAGCAAGGTGTCTTCCTGAGGTTCGCACGCATCGAATCGTAGACATTCCGCTATAACCGGAAATCAATTAGTAATTTACTGTTTTCCGCGGAACTAAATGGTCAGCGAGGGAGAAGTGTACTTTCCACTTCTCAAGTGCAGCTACTTTGTTTATCCTTCACTTATCTGCCTCCTTACCGTCGTCCACAGTTTCTAGCTATATCTTGCCACCCACCAGCGTGTGATTAGACAATTTAATTTGTCTTCATTAGGCGTGGCGCAAAGATGCTGATACATCTCGGTAATCAGTAATCTAAAGATCGGTGCGAAAATGTGCGTGTATCTTCAATGCTTCGACAGTATCCCCGCACGGAATTGTCGCATATTTCCGGAAGCGATCGAACCTTATTCCCGGACGCACTTTGTGTCGCGTTTCATAATTAGGTGACAAATTTGACAGCTTTGCTACAATTTGATTAGTAAACATAATTTCGAAGCGCGACCATCCCCGGTGTCCATTGGCTGTGTGCACACAACGCAACCCCAATGCCCGATGTCATAAATTATTTGAATTTGTTGTGACATTCCTGGGCTACCGGATGCTATTTATTTAATAAGCATCATAATCGGGTTTTATGGAAGGACGTGAAGCGGGGGAGGGAGAGAGAGAGAGATTGCGAATTCGTTAACGAGCGTCCTGCTGGTTGCGATACGTCACGAAGGATGGAAATCACATCCCGATCGAATGCGTGCACGATGCATGATTTATCTAATTGTGGTGCAACTTCAAGTATTTGCAGTACGGATTGGGAGTACGTGATCATTAAAGTGGGAAGATTAAGCAAATAGTTCCAATGGAATGGAGACATTTTGGAGCATAAATTGATTGAATTTTGTTTTATAATTTACCTTTTTTACTTATAATTATTTCTGATCACCATTAATAGTCTTAACTTTGTACTAAAAAGGTACTAAAAGGAAATAAACTGAGTTCACAGGTGATGCTTGAGCCTGTATCATACATCTTTTAATAACTTTTTCTGTGGTAAATCCCCAAAAATTTGACAGGGGATTCCCATATTAAAAATGCCCAACTTGATAAAACATCAATCAGCTTGATTGCTTTATTTAATTTAAAGATTTAAACATTCCTTACCTTCCTTGACTCATCGTCGTAATACAATAACGACCCCGTTCATTGCTACGCTGTAAATTACCTTCTGCTTCCAGCTGTTTCTGCGTCTGCTGGCAATGCTAGATATCTTATCATGCACATTAAACGGAATGACACAAAAATCCCCACATCTGTATGTAAACAGTTGCAGCGGATAGCCGTGCGAGATGAAAAGAGACGCTCGGTAGGAAAGGAATTTAAAACAGCTCGCTTCAAAACAGCTGATACGGGGATTTTTTTTTTTGCTGTCCCAAATGTCTGCATACACCCTTCCCTTTCCTCAATTTGAGACATGCCCACCCGTGAATTGTGTTATCGCGCGTCTAATCGGTTGATAAACTCGGCCTAGATGGTTTGGAGCCTAAAACAGCAAAGCAACAAACAACAACAAAAAAACCTGGGCGCCCGTTCATCTCCGATGAAGCTGTATTTATCTGTTGACCGAAGAAATTCCTTCCACTCATATAATGCCTCATAAAGCTCACCAATTGCTCTCAATCCTTCAGCAGGAATTTTATTGTTTGTTTCATTATACAATATAACAACACCGCGGTCAACATCGTTTGCTCGTGATGGTTCCCAGCACGAACTGATGTGTTCTAATTTTCTGTATCGCTGTCGTACTGGTACCACTGATAAGAGCACGGGACAGGAAGATTATTAAAACACTGATGGTAAACAGGGTGGCGAAATATAGCCTCAAACAGAACGCCACGGCAGTGCAACCCCCCGAGTGAGATAAGCGCCAGCAATGGAATGTACAATGTCAACGGAAGGCCGAGATGAATAGACAACAACGGGCGATGTGTCTTAGTGCCCGGTAGCCCGAACTGTGTCAGCCAAGCAGACACAGTTTTTGTGTTAATTTTTAGTTGCATTTTTCGATGTCCCGAATGGATCGTCACGTGCAGAAAAGAAATGAGGTAATGGTAATTTATTTTCCTGCTTCAATATTGTTGCTTGATGTTGTTTTAACAATGCCAAGAGAACAATATCTCCAAGATGTTTATTTGGAATGAGAGTCTAATAGGACAACGATTCAAGAAATCTTTTTGAAATGCATAAATGAACTGATATCAGTACAGGCAGGCTGTTCTTTATGAAATAAAATAAAAGAACTTTACAAAAGTTCGTAAATATTTTATTGAGTCGATTGTCGAGTAAAATGGATAGAAGATTTAAAGAATGAGTAATTCAGAGGCCTCTCCTGATATAGCTTAGTGACCTACAGCAAGGTTATGTCAGATGCATGATAGTTTTATGACTTTTGCTGATCTTGTTATACAATCGGCGATCGAAGTTAAACTCAATGCTTGACCTGCAACTTGTTAGACATTTAAAAAACGAAACTGTCGGATCGCTAACATTCGGTAGGGTATTTAGGACTTGAAGTTTCTTAAGAAGTTAAGATGGCGTAGTGTTCGATAATACATCTGAAGTTATGTTAGACTATGTCTAAAGGCGATAAAGACTTCAACGCTCAAGAAGATTTTTATTTATTTTATTTTTTAGTTGGTGTGGAAAGCTGATCTAAGAGTCACTACTGTTAAGAGTTCTATGAACAATGAACTCTGATTTGTTCAAGGACTTTGACTCACAAAGCTCCGGTAGACTGGTTATGTCACTTAAATAACTTCGGAAAGCTCAGTACGTAGAATCTCAGTTCGTCCAAACTGAGTTGGAGTGTCTGCTTTCTCCAAAAAGGTCAAGATACGAGCATGACGTATAAAGTTACTCAACAGTTCATTGTAAAAATGATCTTTCCAGGAAGACAAGATCGCGAATCTTCTCACTAAATATTGGTAACTACGTACATTCTATGTTAAAGTACAATTATGCCGCAGATTACTATCTTGTAGTAAAGGAAATCATGAAAATGATACCGAACCATTTAGCACGTCTAAAAGAGCAAAGATGAACTATTTGGTATTCGACGATCAAGATGGATTTTGAAGACTCTTCAGGAACTTACCATTTTTAGCTTACATTGATTCTTAATTAAGTAAATAATAGTTATAGCTAAGATATATTAAATAGTCTTAATTCTTGAGTGCCTTACCGGGGTACTCATCTAGCGAAAATTCTTTCATACCGTTTCTTAGCATACCATTCCGTATGAATGGATTTAATGATACCTTCTTATTTACAGGAAATCTTATTACCTTAGAAGCTAGTAAATTATTGTATGTTTAGGCTACTTAAATTTCTAGCAATTAATACATATTGTTTAAATTAAATAATTAAATCCAAACCTCGTTTTGTTACTCATCTATACTTATGCATGATATGGGCTATTCTTCACTAACATACAACTGTGTCAATAATACCAACCGGAAATACTCGTCAGCAGTTAAATGAGCCATTTACAATCAAAATCCTGATAGGAAGGACGGATCGGAAACACATAATCGACATTTCCTCGCTCAACGATGACATCGCACAAACGGAATGAGTCACATCAATGTGATTTGGATGGTAAAAAAATACAAAAAAAAACCTTTGCCCCACTAACGTATCAGTCGCAGATAATCTAACCAACGGTCGGAACCCTTCACCGCTCATCCTCGCTTCCTCATTCCTTCGCACCGGTTGTAATTTTGTCGGTTGTGCATCACAAGCTGCATCTCGCGCAGCAAGTACACACAAGAAAATGGAGAACTACAACAACAAAGAGAGAAAAAAAGAGCCCAGCAACATCTGAATCAAGCTGGAGTGAATTCCGGCATCGGATGATATCGCTGTGTCCCGTTTTTCCGGAAGCTGAACGAGCTGAAAGACGAACGGACGGACGCATCCAGTGATAAATCAGATTACACATTGTAATAAATTCATTTTTACATTCCCACAACCAAACCGGTGGAATGTGAGAGTCCAGGAATGCTGTTTCCCCCGCCCCCCCAAACCCTGGGCTGGGTGCAAGATGGTCCTGCATGCATGTGTGTAGAGCGCTGGTAATACAAAATGGCACACCGTACCGGTCGACTCGTGCGGTTGGCCACTGTGCCTGGTACATGTAGCATGATGGCAGGAAATGTGAAATATGTGAATGGTTCTTCCTGNGATGGTCCTGCATGCATGTGTGTAGAGCGCTGGTAATACAAAATGGCACACCGTACCGGTCGACTCGTGCGGTTGGCCACTGTGCCTGGTACATGTAGCATGATGGCAGGAAATGTGAAATATGTGAATGGTTCTTCCTGCCCATCACCGTTTCTATGGTTTCCGCCGGTGGTTTCTGTCGACGATGGCTTCGATTGCTTCCGGCCCGGAAGGATGTAGAAATGGGAATTTGCTGGACTTTTTGATCCGGTTCGTGATCGACAGCGGGGTGCTCGTTTGTGGGTGCTGTGGGCAACTGACCAAGTGCACAGTACATGTCGATTCGCCGATTTGGATCGTATCCAACATGCTTGTGGCAAAATAGTGGGGCACAACGCTTTCCCCTTTCGCGCACTGGTTCACCGCCGGGGGGGAAAATCAGTACTGTTGGCAGCTTTGTTCTGTTTGCATTTAGTTTTGCTCTAAATCCGTTTTTCCCGAAGCGGAAGGGTTCCGTTTTTTCCTCACTGTTCTGCCTAGCAGAACAATTTTTGCTGTCCTACAGCACTACATTACTGTCTGCGGCCACATCAGCAACTGAATGTTCGCTGTTCAAAACGGTTCCCAGCCATAGTAAATAAATCCCTGCAATTGGTCGTCGGTATGTCGTAACCGATCATGATCGATTACGGGGAAATCTTTCAATCAATCCTTTCTTTCCACCACCAAACGCGGCTCGTTGAGTTCTGAATTGTCTGGTGCCCATGGTGCCCCACAAATCCATTCGCCAATGTTCTGATCCTTCCGGTGGCGACCATTTTTGACCGCAATGTGAACTGGAGTTTTTGAAGATTTCGTACTAAAGTGAAATATTTTATGAGCGTGCAATAAAGAAAGTTTAATGGTATTTTCTTTGAAGAATTTCATTTTCCGAATTGCTACATCAGTGAAACTGTATTCTGTTCAATCCTGAAACTGAACAAAGATAACAAAAAATGGAAGATTCAATAACAAGAAGAGACAAATATTTCTATGTTTCAACAAAAAATGTCTAAGTCCCATGTAGACTAACCATGACTTTTGACTTAACTCTCGCATAATAATATATGAAACAATATAATTTGCTTGTCATTATATCCCATTCAGACTCGAATAAAAGTGCTAATAAATCATGCAGTACAAAACGAGCAACACTTTAGTGCATTCTTGGGAAAAACTTGATTAATATCAAGCTTGAAGTGGTGTTAGAAAAATCTCTTCTCCCAACGGTTAATTGCGTTCGCCTTTTCTTCAACCAAAAAAAACAATACCCTGTACGCTTGCTGAACCAGTTCAAGCACTTTCCGAAAGCATAACAAATGTTGTCCCATTTATCCGTACAAGCAGTCGGCACTTAAGCGTCCATTCCATTGCTGCCAATGAAAGATGATGATTCACAACGCCAATGAGATGGAAATCGCATTAAGGCGCAAACCCTATCCGAGCTGAAAGGGCGTCTAATGTCGTGAAAGACCATGGCTTATAGGAAGCCACGTGGATAGTTTTAGCATGCGTTACTTTTTTGCACGTCTGTGATAAGGGAATAGTGACAGATCTTTGACCGAGCCGGACTCTTGACGTCTGGCGATGATTGCAATTTTCTGTTCGAATTTATCTCTTCCTCTTATATTCGTATAATTCTTATGGAAAAGCATTTTCAGGGAAATGGGAAACTAAAATACTCTAATGGATTTGCGAACTTCCTTGTGAAACTAAATTAATTTTTTCTTGTATTGGAAAAATGAAAGAGTTATCATAAGCAAAGAAAGACGTTCTTAATTCTTAAAAAAAATAAAAAATTTAATTGGTTTCAATTTTCTGTAATTGATTAACTTTTCAAACTAGAATTGTAAAAGGGAATCCACTTAAAAAGAAACATATTTGCTTTATGCTTAACATGCATTTAAGTGCAATATTTGTTTGTGGGACGTTTCTTACGATGGATTGCAATATTTCTTCCCGTTTCGTAGCATAAAATGGAATATATTTTTGAAAACTACACAACGCGTCTGCTTCAACACTTCAAAACAGCAGCGAACCGTACAGAGAAAGCGTGTACAGCGTATTGCCTACCTTTCGGCGCAACAGCTACCGTTCCATGGCAGTATGAACGCTTCTTCTAGTGAAGCAAAAATAAATAAAATACTCATAACACACACACCCCCGAATCCATCTCATGTGGTACCAGATCGCTCAAAATTTAGAAGCAACTCTCGTCCCGTTTGATGATGGCAACAGAACTGGATGAGAGCGAAAAAAAGAATATATAAAAACGTATCATAAACAGCACGGTACGTCCTGTAGGTAGCACACTTTCTCGCTTGCAATTTCCAATTTCATCCTTACAGGTTGTTTAGTACTCGGTGCGCGATGAATCGTTACCAATCTTCCATTTTTACCCACACAGACGCTAGAACAGACGCGCATAAGTTGCCCAGGGAAAATGGACGACAGCAAAACACGTGGTAAGAAGAAATAGGAATAGCGTGGATATAAGCTTCGGTTGTATCTTCAACATGTTTCTTCCACTTATGCATCGACGTGTTTTACGGAAATGCTTTTTATTCTTGTTGCACCATTCGTGACACATTTTTCCAGAATGATGAAAAACCTTGCATAAAACCTTAACACAAATAGTCGAAAGTAAAAACATCCTCTAAAACGACCCCACCGCACGGGGACTCTAAACTTTTGGGCGGGAGGACCTCCCAGCGGACGAACCATAATTGGGAATTCTGTCAAATCTGACAGCTCACCAAGGCGGAAGTATACAACACTCGATGGCGGGAAGCAATTCATCTGCCAGATTGGGCTGCACTGGATGTCTGTCTTGGGAGAACAATTTGAACACAAAACCCATCAGCAATCATCTGGCTACGCTTGGTGGAAGCATCATAATTTTACCACACGAATCATCAACCGAGTTGTTTATGCGTTCCAACACCAACAAACGTTCCGTACCGACCGTACAGCCACAGTCAAGTGTTCGCTAGATTGCGCTCTCAAGCGTTCAGGAGTTTTGTAATAACTTTTTTAAATCTACCATGACTTCGTGATACTCCTTCCGGTTGGAATGGATGTTTCGCGGAACAAAAGAGCAAACGTGGGAAGCGATAGGGAGAGAGAGAGAGAGAAAAAGCGAAATAATAATCCACGCTTTGTGGGACGACTTGGTTTGTCTTTCTGGTTTTTGGTCCTCCTCCAGCTTATCTTACATTTCCTGAGCATCATAATAAGCACGTAATCGAGATGACTTTTTCGCAAAACTCTCCGGACGGTCTTTCACGATAGTAAAATAGCGCAACTTCTTTTATTTGGGTAGCGTCCACATCCTGGCCCGTTTGAGTGTGGGAAGCAACGTGAGTTGATTTTATGGCTAAAAAGACAAAACAAAAAATGCAATTTCACTGGTCCTTTGGACATCGAGAAGTTAAGCAACTGTTAAGCCAACTCCTGACGGCGATGACTCTTCCTTATAAAGGTGATGAATATTAGTGCAACTAGTTTCGGTGCCTAGTTCCGCATCATAGCATCCAGCAATAGAAGGCACCGTTATTAATCAATTTTATTACCATTCCATCGTCATCATTCCGAAACTAGCTCACCTTGAGGCGCCATCAACAGTGTGTCGTCCATTGGCAAACGTGCGTGATCCGAGTTGTTTGCTCTCTCTCTCTCTCTCTTCACCTCTCGCACGCGTGTTCCCTCGTAATGGGAAACACTGTCACATAAATTTACGGACCGTTTTTCATCTCTCACATTTTATGCCCTCTGCAACATCACATCACACAACCACGCGTTTCCTTTCCGAGGGCCAACTCCAACGTCGCGAAGGCCGTTGGACCGTAAAACACCGGTGAATGACGGAATGAGCTACGAGCTTATGATTCAATTATGAAGCCGACGTGTCACTGGTGTGGACTTCCGCTTCAATTTTGTGCGTGCAATTTTCTTCCTTCCTTCCTTTAGGGCACAAACGAGACCATCTTCCATTCGCATTTTTTTTTTTCGCAGGACTGGGAAGGCCCAGCAGGGCTTTCTTCATTTTTGGCGTACTGCTGCGTACGTACCGAAACGTTTCTGCGTGTGTTTTTTTCTCCCGGTTTTCGTTCACATAGCTTTCGGCAAGATATTGTTCATCTACGTGCTGCCACGACCGGACACGGTGCACTCGAAGTTGGACCGGGTCTGACCGAAGCCAAAAACAAATCGTAGATGCGTGAAGGTGGTTCTCTAATTTGCGCTGCAGGCTGTCCCACTTTTCTTGCCATATATTGCACGATCATCAAAGCAATGTTCCGGCTTCCTGGCGCGTAGTAAATTTATTTCGCTATACGGTAATATTTGGGATATAATTTGAAAGTACTTTTAAAGTTGCGTACGCAGTGTTTTGCAGCCGCGACGGATACTACGCACAGTCCATGTTGTGCGATTGGTAATTAGAAAATTCATCTTGTTGTGCAACTTTTAAAACGGCACAGTGGGAAAATGCGATAGGAATGGATGGTAAAATATATAACGGTTTAATCAAATTTATAAGCAGTTTAAGCAGAGAAGCATTGAAGGACAACATGATATTATAAAAAAAATTAGAATTGTAATATAATTTCAAAATCGCCTATAAATAACTGTTTAAAAATGTTACTTCTTCAATCTTCCCAAAAATGCGAACTTACAAATCTTTAAATAAATTTCAAATTTAAAAACCTGAACAGGAAATAAAAGCAATAGGCCCCCTACAATAAAAATGTAATTAAAAATTGTTCGAAAATGTTTCCACTCTAACAATCAAGTATAATTGTAGATAATCTATTAAAGAACTGTATTTAAAATAATTATTTAATAAAACTTTATAAAGCTATTTACAGGATCTTGCTAAAAAACACTGTAAACAGCAGTAAATATTGTAAAATAATTATACTTTCATAAAAATCTTTACATAAAATTACCATCATTAAGTTGGGATACTAAACAGTGGATAAAAGCATTGGAAACTAATGATTAAATTTACTTTAAAATGTCAAAAACTCTACTTTAAAAAAACACAAAAAAAATGTTTATTACCCTTGCTCTTGAATTATATTAAACATACAAATTTCATGGAAAAATCAACCATTTTTAATATACTTAAAATCGGAGTGATACTTCTCTAAACTTTAAAAATATAAT
>CM028126.1:37377224-37402078 GCA_016254315.1 Anopheles parensis
GTAAATAAATCTTATGCATTTTTAATGCGTTTTTGGACATAAAAATTCATTATAGTGGATGGATACTTTTATAAATCTTCATTTTTTATAAACTGTTATACTGTTATACTGTTCCCAATAACTTAAGAATAAGCTATTCGTCTAAAACTTTTCGCCCGATATCTCTTTATTGACAGATAGGAACATGCTCGGAATTCAATTATTATAAATTCAATCGTATTCACAATCATGCACCGGAGGGATTAAAGCCGATCCATCATCATTCACTTACGGTAACGAAATTTCATACAGCAACGAATGGACGAATCAACGGCATTCACCGGTTCGTTATGCGATAAATCAAAACGTACAAACTGGCCTTTTTCCACGTACCACGTATTTATTACCTTAGGTATCTCACCTGCCAGTCGGTTGTCCACAAAATGGCCACAACCATGGGCCACCACAATCCGCTTCCATCACTGCCTTCTACTAGCAAAAGGTCATGGTTTGGTGCACATCCGGCACAACACACACGACTAATGTCTGACCATCGTTACATACGCACGCTAACGACCACTGGTTTCCGCTCCCTCGCCACTCGACTCACCGTTCCGTTGGACGTCTTTCCAGAAGTATCGCTTGTACCGGTGGTTCGAGCTGTTTGTCCTACGGATAAGAACATGGTCGGCCGATGGGGATGGGAAATTTATGACGATTGTTATTCACATGTAAAATATTTCTCACAACGTATCTCAACGCATGGGTGAAGGAAAATGGAATGAGTTTTCTCCAACGAATCTCGTACACCGAGGGATACGATGCTAAAGGGGACGGTGATCCCCAAAGGTTGTCTGTTTACAGACAGCATTTACGACTGGGTGTGTACCTGTACCGGGGTGGCATGTAAGTTTCCACACACGGCCAGATATCTTTCACTACCTTGGGGAGTGTCAGCCAGGTCGTTGCGAAGGTGCGTTGTTCTTTATCTTCCATATCGCGAAAGCTCAAAAGAGAAGAATGCGAACGATAGAAGAGGGAAAAAATACGACCAAATAGTGCACATGAATAACATGCGAAAGAACCCTTGTCCAGTATGCTTTGTAGTAGCAGACATACCCCCAAAAACCCCTTTGTTAACCTTTGCCATGGTACCAATTTTCTGAGCATAATTGAAGAATGGGATGTTGTACCTATTTTTCCCCCTTTTCTCTTCCTTCTTAAAACATTTTACTCGTTACAACCGGTCGGTTGCTTTCATTGTTACAGTCGTATTCTTTCAAGTGCACCCAAGTTCATCCTGCTAACGAATGAACAATGGATCAGCAATTCGATCCACAGTGTTTCGAGCGTACCTTCAGCAACAGCAACTGACCCCTACAATTTTTCGTACAAGTTACACGAACTTCCCGATTGATCGATGATGGTATGTCGGAAATAGTTTTGGGCGTATTTTTTGTGATAAAAAATACCATCAACTCGAAAGGCAAAACAAAGCCACACCATGCGAAAGAGGACGTTTTGTAACTTTTAGTAGCAACGGTCACAACTTCTACCCTCTTGTACGTTACATGCTGTTCCGAGATACTATCAAATTTCCATCTCACCCTACCAACGGGAAGTATGTAAATTTTGCTCTTTGATACTTTTACAACATACCCGAAGTTATACACCGAGCAGGTCAGTACGCTTACGAACAGTTCAAATATTCAAAAAGCGGTAAGTTTTAAGTCTCGGTATCGTTTACGAAAACAATCAATGCGAAAGAATCTGACACAAGAATCTATCAGCTATCGTTTGCTGGCAGAACTTTGCAGACTTTTCGGCACTTTCGGTGGAAAGTTTTATCACGTAACAATCCTTACCTTTAGAAGGGAACGATTATACTCTGCTTTGGAGGCAAATGTCAATAAACAGCAGTGTCGCCTAAATGTAGGCAATCCTCTTTACAAAACCCTCTTTCCATGTTGGTCGGGCTTGTCTACTGCTTACGGCTTTAGCCTATCTAATCGTTCCCCATTATCGTCTACTGAGGCAGCCTCACTGCTACGCGAATTATCTAATGCTGGCAATTTTTGGAAGGTTTTAAATCTTTATTTCAAGCTTCCACATTTTGCCTTGCTTCTAGGTATGGGACCGTTTGTCGCCCTTAAGCTACGCGATTAGCTATCTCCTTTTTAGCTAGCATTAGGAAACAACTTTCCTTACGCTAAAAGCATTTTACCAAGAAAAACAACATTGAAACATTACACCATTCGTGTCGCTGAAGATGAAGCAATAGATCTACTAAGAAAAAAAAACATCGAAACGGAAAATGACAATTTCCATCTTACTGTTACCATTCATGGAAGGCGAACTAACCTTCCACGAGTATACAATATGGAGGGCAAAGCGAAGTTTACGCAGTATTTTGGGCTGGAATAAAAACATTCCACATTACAGCACGCTACACTTTTGAGCTTTTTTAATTAATTCCGATTAGCGATGCCACTTTGTGTGAGGTTAAGCACCAGAGGTTGGTAATACACCAACCGTCTACCGTGAAACGGTTTTCCTTGTGCCAGTGTTTCAGCGCCCCATATCCGGGCCGTGCGGATGCTTGAGGTTCGACATTCGAAACCATCAGCAACAGCTGCACTGTGAAGCACAGCGCTCAGTACGAACGTGTACCCGTCTCGCGTGTGGCGGAAGTGGAATTAATTTCAAGCTCAAGTATTTTTAATTTGTTACTTGACTTTTCTTGGCTCTATTGAGCAGCAAAACAAGAACCAACAGTGGTGTAACACCGCTAGCAACAGTAGCAACAAACAAGGGTAATGAATATTTTAATTATGTTTAGCGATCATTTGCTCACGCCCCACTCACCCTCGATCGGATTCACCCTCTCGTACAAACCAATCTAGGCAAACAAGAACACGCAAAAAAAAGAAAAACAAAAACACTCGATTTACCATCGTTTTTGTGTATGAACCGGAACGAAACTGTTAGTACATTCTTTGCCTTACTTCCTTTCTCTTAGGAAACGATCAATCAAACCGCGGAAAATGAAGCCATTATGGTGGTATTAATTTATTTCCGGAAAATTAAATCAGACAGTATAAAGGCTGTTTTGAAGCACTAATGGAAGAACACCGAGTGTGGTAGTGGAATGCAATTTGATAACATTATTTGTTGGTAAAAGATTGGAATCTTTTTTTGGAATGCGCCCGAGGAGCAGTGCTTACAAGAAGCTTTTAGCAGATATATTCAAAGAAGCTTTTATTAATGGATTTTTTTTATTTTAATTTTAATGATTGAATAATGCAGATCTTTTCAGAGGATTCATTTGAAAACATCATAACAGAGCTTCTTGAATTTTAAGTTTGGTTCAAAATCATCCAACAATGGCATTGAATAATATTTTAAATTAAAGAATAAGTTTTCTTCAACAAAAAAAGCTACTCATTACACAAAGTCACGTTCCTTGTTAACCAAGAAAGTTACATTCATCCAAGTTTTCCATTTCCATCAAAACCCTAACCACGGACAATAGATCAATAAAGAAAATTTTCACAATTTCTGTTTAAAAACCAAAACCACACCGAAACTGCCCAAAAGCGTACCGGTTGTGTCAATATTATTCTTAATTACAAGCCCATCTTCCGCACACAAAAAAAAGGGAGTAAAGCGAATCGGTAACCGGTGCTGTATCTTCGTTTTTTTTCTTTAGGTCGAAATGGACTTTTAAGAAAATTTCAGTTTTCCATCAGTTTTCCGCTGCCACAGATTGTGCCTGAAGCGTTAGGGAGCAAAATTTCTTCACGAACGCGCGGATACCTTTATGCGTCATCTGTTACCAATGGTGGTTCCATTGAAACGCTGCAACGGGATGGAAATAGTTTGCGCCAAGGACGACGGCCGGTTAAAAGCTCAAAAGAAGGCAAAACCTTTTCCTGAGCGCGTTTCAGTACACGGGCTGTGTATGATGGTTATAGTTTGGGGAAAAGTTTTACTGCTACAGATTTACAGGCGAACAGTGTACATTGTACCAGGCCCGAGTTCCAGGTTGGTGAAATGTCTCCTTTTGTCTTCTTGGGAATTTGGGAAAAGTTGGAAATTGTAATAAACGATTATGGGGAGAAATAAGAAGGGATGGAATTAGTGATTTTTCTTGTTACAAAATACCAAATGCGACTTAATTATACTTGATTTTCTTTTATTCAAGATATATGTTATAGCTGTAAATATGTATATAGCTGCAATTTTTACATGCTTTTCTTAAGAGTTAAAACTTTTTTATATTAAAAATTGTCGAGCTACTCAACTCACTCTTTGACAAGACGTTTAAAATATCGCTAATCTCATTGTAGAATCCCGGGCGAAGGTAAACTCTCTGGCCAAACTCTTTTCCCATCTGTTTAGGTGGTTTTTTCGATCCCAAGAAATCCAAGAAATCCTTCGTTCTCCAAATCAACTTTTCCTGTCTCGATGGCAGAGCATGTGGGTAACGAATGAACTCGGCCAATTCCTATACTCGATCTCTTCAAATCTGCTCGAAGTGTCGCTGTGACCTTGGTTTGTTGGGCTATCTGTGGATCGTTCATTCATCAAAATATTTTCACGACTATTGTTCAATCGTTTTCCTGTCGATGGACATCGGCAGCGTATTAACCTATCGGCAGTATGTGTGTTAGTGGAGTAGGATTCCATGATGTGGACAATCTTTTCTAGTGCTTCGTGAAGTTTGAAACTTCCTTGTTGGATGCGATGGAGTTGATCGGTTGGCTCCAGGGTAGTGGTGGGTACTCCCGCCCCCGGTCGTCAATAATATCGGAGTTACTCTGGAGTTAAATAAACCCCCCGTTCGTCAATTACATCGGAGTTACTTAGGAGTTCAGTCAACTCCACCCCGGTCGTTAATAATGCCGGAGTTACTCCGTAGTACACTCCGGAATGTCTCGGAGTCCGATTACTCCGACTCCGGGAAAATTGAGAATTTACCCATCACTACTACTGGGTGCTTCGATACGAGACATATCAAATTGTAGAGACTTTAATTTCACGAAGCTGGGGCGGCCCGGTGGTGCATGTGAAAAACGGCGCCCGTCCACACGGCAGGACCGGGTTCAAATCCCATCCGGACCGTCCCCCCCTAGCATGGACTGACTATCCTGCTACCTGGTAAAATAAGTCTTGATACGGCCAGGCCGTTCTAACCGAGCAATAAAAAAAATTCACGAAGCTCATTTTCCGCTTCATTTCATGACACTTTTTTCCTTGTTGAAAATCTTGAAAATCTCTTTAAAAAGACTCAGTATTACTCAACACATTCCTTCACTAAAGCACGTCACTTTCCAATCGAAAATGCATTTATCTTTGTAGCAAAAAAAACCTCCTCAAAATGTTTCAAATTGAAAAGTTGATACGAAAATTATGAATCCCCCATCTCTTACATCTAATCTTTATTGAAAGAAAAACACTCCCAAAAGAAAAAAGAAACATGACAACCACCGACATTCGTCTTACCCCCTCTTACGTTGTCCCTTTCAATGTCCTTGAGGAAGTCCCAAAAACCTTTCCCAAAAAGGGGTATGTTATTGCTGCCAAACCATCAAGCATCAGTCATCTGTCTTACTCAAGTTAAGGAACTGCTGCATACTTACGTCGATTTCATTGTCACCAACGCGTGACAATCTTCACGCCGTCAGGACCCGTCGCAGCACACTTCCACACCATCTACTTTCCGGGAAAAAAAGCGTTTGCCGGGTGTTAGCACACATCAAAACAAGAAAAAAAAGTTAAAGTAAATTTTCGGTTTTGCGTAATTGAATGATACCTCCTCACTGTGGGATACCGAAAAAGGGATATCAAAAAGCCTCGCCTCGACAACGCATCACCATACACCCGAGGATCGGTGTTTGAAGAAGCAAACTGCAAGTCGATAGTGTTACCGGTACGGATGTAAAAGGACCGCATGATAAATGGTGTCATGTTCATCATGTTTTTCGTCTCATGATGGTTTTTCTTCTGCTCATATGACAACATCTCCCATCGGTGGGGATTACCCATATCCTCGCCTCGACTTCAGTTGCCTGATCCAATGCCACAGTAGTTTGCTCTCCCTGTCTACTCGAAAACGTAGGCGGAGGTTCACCCGAAATTTGTGCGCCACACAAAAATGGGAAAATAAATGATGCGGAAAAGTGGTCACAATTTATTGCCGCTTGTTTGTCCCGGTGTTTTTGATAAAGTGCGTTTTATTATTTTTATGTTATGGATATGATTAACTTCTTGTTATGTATTAACAATGTGTACGTTGGGCGTGATGCTTCATTGCGGTGAGAAGGTGTCATGTTGTGTTGCAGAATTAATTGACGTAAGAAGTGTATGAAAGCAATGTAACAGTGACAGTAAATAAGCACGCGTAAGATGGTTGATGTTTGAATTTAATTAAAACATTACGCCGAAAACAAAAAAAAACTCGCTTTCTGTGGAAAATGTCCTTCGAGTGTTGTAACCATCGTCAGTGTTACGATTTCGATTTCGTCAATTATCGATACGCGAGCAACAAAAGATGGTTTTGTGTAATGGAAAAGTGCTGCGCAATCGAAAGAAAGAACTCCCAAAAATTAACCAAACGTCAATGGAGTTCGTTTGATAACAACAAAATAATACAAGTTATACAGTCATTGCTGGAGGTTTTTCCATCAAATTTCTCGCTCCAATTATTGTAAACCTAACATAGCAAATGGTTACATAAATACGAAGCTAACAGTTACGCTCCATACTTGGAACAATCTATTTTCAAACCATTTTTCACTTCATTCCCAGCGGTTGATTTAAGTGTCAATCAAAAAGTAATCGTTTTTGGCTTATCGCTAAACAAGAAACAGCTGATAGATTGAGCGAGGGACAGCGATGGTTGTTGATGATTGTGATAAAATGCGCTCTCCATATCATCATCACCTGAACGATAATCCATCAATTAATTTCACATTCCAGGAACGAGTTCTGACCACGGGAACTACTACTCTCGCAGGATGCTGCTCCATCGGGCTATCGGGGCTAATGTTTGCGATTGCAAAAACAAATCGATCGAACCCCATTGCACATCGTTTGACCTTAATCCTTTCCTGGCTAAAAAGTGGGCAGAAAAATGGCACAATAATGGGAAATTGTCAGCAGCTAGTAGGTCATGCAGCTTTTCACGCCATACCATAAAACGGGTCGCTTCTAGGTAGAAAAAAAGCATTTTATTTTATAAAATGTTGGCTTCTATTTTTGTACCACCATTTTATTCCATCCACAAAACCGTTTTCCTGCTAGGGACCCACCGCAAGGGTTAGTGGGTTTTGATGCATAAATTCAAATTATATCCATCGGTTAGAATGTTGGATCGCCGCAGGGACGCCACCATTTGTGGTTGTGGGCAGTCGATTTAGTCACTACTTTTTTGCGTGGTTGTAGCTATTGTAGAAAAAAAGAAGATTTTTTGTCATAATTCAATACAAATTTAAAAAAAAGTGTAGGTGGTCCCAGAGTTGAACGACAAGCGATGAATGTGGATTCGCTCATAAGCAGATTTTGATGTACGACAAACGCAGTGAGTGAGAAAGATAGTTTATTGCATAAAATTTAAACAAATAAGGGGAAAAATAGAAAGTAATGATGTTAAAGTTGACAAACACTATTTTTAATAAGTATTCAAACATAATAATAACATAATAGTAACATTGCCTATTGAAGCTTTCATTTCTTGCTATGATTGGTGTTGCAGTTAATCTTGTCAATTCGCTTTGAAAGTGTCATTTCCGAGCTGCACGAATAATGGAACAGCCGGATAAAAGGTACCCGGATAATCGGCGTTCCACGCTACTTTATATTATCGACGTATTTCGAACACTGATTATATCGCAAAGAAATTGTACATTACAAAAACTATGCCATGTTATTTATATTTAATTATTACGGTATCTAGCCGTATTATCAATTAAGCCATGTTATTGTTTACAAATTAATTCCCACATCGATGATATTTTATTATTTGTCAAAATATTTTTAAATTATGATTGTGTTTGTTTTCGCATCATAAAAACTACAACCAGATATTTAATAAATCAATCATTATGATAATAAATTACAGGAAAAAAATTGCAAATATGTTTCCACGTTATACGGAAAATGTTATTTATTAAACAATTGAACTGTAATTTATATGTTCAGCCAGCTTGAACGGTGGAGGTTGCTGAGAGAATAGAAAAGTAACTTTTTTTAATAAATATCATTCAGATAGAAACCTGAAAGTTGACTAACTACTACTTTTAATAAGCAAAAAATACACATTTATTAAAGTAAAGTGCGGTAGAAATGTGTGAAAATGCTTTTTTGTGATATAAATTGGAACCATTTTTCCCCGACATGCATATACACATACAGACACTAAAACATCACGTATCCACCGGCGGTCAGATGATGTGATTTACGAATTGTTTCCGAACAAAGTTTTTTTTTTCGTTTTTCCTCCCATCCATTGTGGTTCGTTCGAGCGCACCAAAATGTATCCCTTTTGCTTCATCATTTCTGTATCACGGGTAAAAGAAAGTGAAAAACAAGGCACAATAATCGCTCCGTGAGCTCGGGAGAAAAAAAAATCAACAAACCGCAAACGATTCATTGCTTGCGCTTCGATTACGCCGGAGAGCGTTCCATTTTCCGGCATCGTCTTCTTGATCCGGAAAAAATGAAATGTGAACGGTACCGGTGCCCATTTCTTGCTTCTGCGACTACAGCCAAACCTCGAACCTGCGGAAGGAACTACGAAACGCGAAAATCATTACAGTGCAGTTCGGTTGGGAAACGGAAATAACCAACGTTCCCGGTGTCGAAACACGCACAAAGGTTTTTTGGTTTGACCCACCAATTTTCACTTAACCAAACGTAACGCCGTTGTATCCGGCAAAAGTGGATCGGGTTTTTTGGGGGGCATAAAGGATAGCTTTTTTATTTTACACATTTACTTTCCGCAACGAGGGGAGAAAACCCCCCATTGCGCAACCCAGAAACCCTTTGGATGGGTGGTTAAAAAGTGGTCAGCGTACCGAAGCACGCTCTGTACACTCGATCCGTATGATTGAATTGATATTTGAATAGGATTGATTTTTTTTGCTTTTTGCTGGTCTTCTACACACGTACCCACAAAAAAAAAACCTTCAAAACCACAAACACACACCGGATGGATGAAATGGCCGATGCACAGAAGAAAAAAAAATACTGTCCAGCACGAGTGTGCTTGATTTCCACGTAAAACTATAACAACTCACTGATCAAAGAACGGAAATTGATCGATTTGGCTGTATCAAATGGTAGGGAAAAAGCCCTGTTCATGGTTGTGTCTTGTTTTAGTTCCTTTTCTAATTTTAGAAAGGCCCTTTTAAGTTTTGTTGAACTATTTTGTCGCGTGTTTTGTGTTGTATCTTAGTCAAACAGTTTAAATATTAATGGAAATACAATCTTGCTTTTAAAAATTTTACCTTTTTAAAAGGTTTGGTGTGTTTATTTTACTAAAATAAATAAAAAGCTTTCAAGTTTAGGGAAATAAGCCATGTGAAGTTGTTATCAATAAAACAAATAAAAAATAAATGAAACACATAACCAAATTCTTTAACACTAGAACTACCGGACGAGACGTTTTGACAGAAACGCTTCATTTTCATCACATTATTTTTTTTTAGCTTAAACAATCCTAATATATTGTATAGTACGATCTCCAATATACAAAAAAAGTATACTCCAACTATACAAAATTATTTTAAAAATTAATTATGAACGAAAAACGCTTAAAACGCTTGGTAGTTCTAGTGTTAAGGTACATGTGAGTATTCAATAAGAATAATACAAAAAGAATCGCTACACTGTTTAGAACAGCATATTGACCCGACACAAACGNGAACTCCGCGAGCGTGAGCTGGAGTTATTAAAAATAGGTCGAGTAGATGCGCGCGAACCACGTACCGAATTGGAAAAGGCGAGTGCATGGCTGCTGAACAAAGAAAATGGTGTTTCTACTGACGCTGCGGAAAGGCCCATCGGAACCTTCGAAAAGGTCCAACGCTCTCGATATGCGGATAACCCGACCACAGCCACACGAAACCCAGCAACGTTATACGACGCAACTACGCCATGTGATCCGGATTTCCGGGAGTGGCAACGCGCGCTCGATGAACTTCTGTCGCGAGATCCTCGCAACAGGCACAAGACGACACACGGAAACGGTAACAACTTTGGACACAGCACTTTGGCACAACCATTCGGACACGAGTATCAACACGGCACATCGGCACAAACACACGCTCAATTTTACGGGCACAGCACCTCTTCACCACCCCGCGTACAAGATCGCGGATACAACACCTTCGCACAGCCTCACGGACCCGTTCACCAGGCTAGCGCATTTACACATCCACACACGATCGCACCTGGAACTCACCCGTACAACCCGTTGACTGATGGACATGCAGGGACGTTCGGATATTCCGGATACACATTCTTAAGCCAATCCCAAATTGCCGCACGAAAGGCCAGCGGAAGAGAGTTGCCTACCTTCTCAGGATCGGCAGAACAGTGGCCACTCTTTATTGCAAGCTACGAGCACTCTACGGCGGTCTGCGGTTATTCCGACGATGAAAACCTGATGAGGTTGCAGAAGGCGTTGAAAGGAGCTGCATTGGAAGCGGTGAGTTCGTTGCTGTTGCTGCCATCGGGATTGAAGGAAGCTATAGCCACACTCAAGCTGCGCTTCGGTGGACCTGATGTGATTGTGGACGCGTTGATAGAGAAAGTGAGGAGCATGCCAGCACCAAGAGCTGATAAACTGGAGACCTTGGCCGACTTTGGATTCGCGGTACGAAACATGTGTGCGACCATCAGGGCGTCTGGGCTGCCCGAATACACATGCAACGTAGTCCTGATGAAGGAGCTGGTATCGAAACTGCCGCCGACGACCTGCATCGAGTGGGCGAGACATCAACAGCGGTTACCCAGCGTAACGTTGACGGAGTTCGGGAGTTGGATCAGCGACCTAGCAGAGGCTCTTAGTAGAGTGGTTCCCGTAAGATCTGACGGACCGTCAGACACAGACCGCCGGCGCAATGGGAAACCTTCACGACCAGAGCAGCGTCATCCGACCACCACGCACATGAACATGCACGCTACAGCCCCGAGCGGTAAGTACACTCCTCCTACACCTAAATGTTCCGCATGCCAGGGAGAGTGTGCAAGCCTAGTTGATTGTCAACGTTTCCTCGAGATGACGGTAGCTGCAAGAAAGGAACACGTAAGTGAATGTAAATTGTGCCGAAAATGTTTAAAGTGTCATAAGGGGTGGTGCCATCTTAAAACGCTCTGTGGTTTGAACGGCTGCGAGGCGATGCATCACAAGCTGCTTCATGGGGCCTTGAGTACCAGTAACGCGCCGGAGAAGCACTGTTTAACGCACTCCGGCTCAAATGATCGCACCTTGTTCCGGTATGTCCCGGTAATGATACGTGGTAAAGACGGCAGAGTGGTTCACACGTTCGCGTTTCTCGACGAAGGATCATCATCGACCTTCATGGACCACAGTCTGATGGAAGAGTTGGGTTTGAGTGGTATGTCCCGGCCGTTGTGTCTCAAGTGGACAGGAGATACAACCAAAGATGAAAAGGCCTCCGTCCAATTAGCGGTGCAGATCTCTGGTGCGTACAAAGGGGCTCCCGTACACGTCTTGGCTAAGGTGCACACCGTTAGCAATCTGGCGTTACCCTCACAGTCGATTGATATGCAACAATTGGAAGCAGCGTACCCACACCTGAAACGTTTGCAGTTAACTTCTTACACAAATGCTGTACCTCGACTTCTAATTGGTGTAGACAACTGTAGATTGGGAAAATCTCTAAAATGTATAGAAGGAAGGATGAACGAACCAATTGCATCAAAAACGCGCCTGGGCTGGATTATATACGGACCGTGTCCGATTGCAACCGCTAACGTGACTGGAGGTCACAGAAACTTTCATATTTGCAGATGCGAGGGAAACAGCGATGATCTGCCGACGGCTGAGGTCAAGACATATCCCTCTCTGGATTCGCTCGGTATCACTAAACTTCCGCGTCAACTCAAATTCAAGCACGATGAACAGGCGTTGCCGATACGTAGCGAGGAAACGAAGCTGCAGGGTGACAGGTTCGAAACAGGACAACGTTGGAAATACGACGACAACCGCTTGCCGTGTAACCAAACTGCCGCCTTGAAACGCCACGTGATCCCGAAGTTGACAAAAACACCAAGCCGCTGGTTCAACGAGCCGAGTTTCCTATGGGACCCAGAGTCGAACTGGCCGATATATGAAGCACCTACTACGAGCACCGCCGAGAAACTACGTCCCAACGTGCTACATCACAGTATCGCTGATCGGCTAATAGATTTTAACCGCTTTTCCAGATGGAAAAGGCTTCTGCGAGCAGTAGGATATGCGGTAAGATTCATTGGTAACGTCCGTCGTGCCATGCGGAGACACATCTTTTTAGGAGGACCACTAACGCAGAAGGAACGGGCGCAAGCTGAGTGTATTCTGTTTAGCAGAATACAAGCAGATGTTTATGCACGCGAGATATGTTGCCTGAAAAGGGAGCCACCCCGATCGCAGCCATGGAAGAGCGGAGTGGAGAAAAGCAGCCCGCTTTACAAACTTTCGCCGGTACTCGACGAACACGGAGTAGTGAGGATGCGAGGACGACTAGCCGGTACCTTGAATGTCAGCGAAACACTCCGCCAACCCTTCCTTCCCCGGAAGCATCGCGGAACAGATTTACTGATACTCGATTGCCACGAGCGCTACAAACACTGCAATCACCGTACGGTCGTCAGCGAGCTGCGCTACCGGTTTTATATACCCCGTCTTTTGGGTGAGTACAACCGGGTTCGAAAATCCTGCCAGCGATGTAAGATAAACGGTGCCACCCCTGAGCCACCATCGATGGGAAACCTTCCACCTCAACGAGTTGCGGTCGGGCAGCAAGCATTCTCCTTTACAGGAATAGACTATTTTGGACCCCTCCTGGTTGCCGTGGGAAGACGAACGGAAAAGAGATGGGGAGTTATATTTACCTGTCTGACGTCCCGAGCGATACACCTGGAGATGGCTCATTCACTGACCACGGCTTCCTGTATCATGGCGTGGAGTGGATTATTAGGAATAAATAAATAAATTATAAATGAATGTATTGCATTAAACAAATATATAATTGTATAACAAAGCCATTTCACGTTGCGATTGTTTTTCTGAATTATTCCATCCACGAATAACATGCAGTAAAGTACACTACAAGATAATCTCTGTCCAACAATCCTCAAAACCTTGTGAATAGTACATAAACTTTTTAAATTCTATTTTTACTCTTCTAACTCAGCGGCAAACCATACTTGCATAATGGTTATTTGTCCAAACAATATGTTATTGCGATTAAATTTGAATACAATTTTTATATTTTTAGATTATATATTTTTTTATTTAGTACGGATGATCCCCGAATGATTCATTACGAATATACGAAAGGAGATATTGGTGCTGTTTCTGACGAACGATTGTTCACAAACGATAGTTTCTAGTGAATCTATCATCGTATCATTGACGAATGTTATATGTATACCACATTTTCAAATTTTCGTCAATGTGANGACGGCTGAGGTCAAGACATATCCCTCTCTGGATTCGCTCGGTATCATTAAACTTCCGCGTCAACTCAAATCCAAGCACGATGAACAGGCGTTGGCGATACGTAGCAAGGAAACGAAGCTGCAGGGTGACAGGTTCGAAACAGGACAACGTTGGAAATACGACGACAACCGCTTGCCGTGTAACAAAGCTGCCGCCTTGAAACGCCACGTGATCCCGAAGTTGACCAAAACACCGGCTCTAACACCAAGTCGCTGGTTCAACGAGCCGAGTTTCCTATGGGACCCAGAGTCGAACTGGCCGATGTATGAAGCACCTACTACGAGTACAGCCGAGGCACTACGTCCCAACGTGGTACATCACAGCATCGTTGACCAGCTAATAGAATTTAACCGCTCTTCCAGATGGAAAAGGCTTCTACGAACAGTAAGATATGTGGTAAGGTTCATTGCTAACGTCCGTCGTGCCATGCGGAGACACATCTTTTTAGGAGGACCTCTAACGCAGGAGGAACTGGCGCAAGCTGAGTGTACTCTGTTTAGCAGAATACAAGCCGATGTCTATGCACGCGAGATATGTTGCCTGAAAAGGGAGCCACCCCGGTCGCAGCCATGGAAGAGCGGAGTAGAGAAGAGCAGCCCGCTTTACAAACTTTCGCCGGTACTCGACGCACACGAAGTAGTGAGGATGCGAGGACGACTAGCCGGTACCTTGAATGTCAGCGAAACACTCCGCCAAAGGGGAGTTATATTTACCTGTCGGACGTCCCGAGCGATGCACCTGGAGATGGCTCATCCACTGACCACGGCTTCCTCTATCATGGCGATTCGACGTTTTGTTCGACGTGGAAAACCCTGGGAGATGGTTTCGAATGACGTCGGTTCGGTACGGGAACTGGAAGAGGCACTTCAAGCTGTTGATGTCGACGCGCTGATGGCTGAATTTGCTGGCCCGGATACGAAGTGGAGCTTCAACCCGCCGGCTGCCCCACACTTCGGCGGATGCTGGAAACGGTTGGTCCGCTCTGTAAAGAAGGTTCTAGGTCAGTTCCATTTACCACGGAACCCGACGGATGAAGTCCTGATGTCCGCGTTCACCGAAATCGAGGTCGACATCAATTCGAGACTACTGACATACGTACCATTGGACGACGAGATGGACACCCCGCTGACGCCAAACCATCTACTGCTTGGAAGCTCCAACGGATCGAAGCCGCTCGTCGTATTTACCGAGGGTAGTGCCGTCGTGAAATCAGCTTGGCGAGCCGCTCAGCACTTCGCCGACTTATTCTGGAAGAGGTGGATATCCGAATATCTTTCTAGGTTGACCCGTCGATCGAAGTGGTTCGAAAACGTGCGGCCAATCCAGCTGGGTGACACAGTAGTAGCAATCGATAACTGTTTACCGCGCAACAGTTGGCCAAAAGGTCGAGTGATCGAGGTAGTAGGGCCGAAGATGGTAAAGTGAGACAGGCGAGCGTTCGAACTACTAGCGGCATTTACAAACGTCCTAAAACGAAACTAGAGTTATTTAAATATCGACAGCAAAATACTTACCGGTGAGGAGAGAGATTAGTAAGACAGCAAGCGCGTGCGAAAATTGACAACGAAAACATTAATGACAGCGACAGGAAGTTGAGTGAGATATAAAGATCGGTTTTCTCACTGCAGGGGGCAATGTTGTAAACAAACGTTATTTACACCGACCGCCGCTGTCACTGCGGTTTTAATGTCGATATAAATGTAAAGATCTTGGCATTCGATCGGAACAGTTAGAACCGTGGTGAGTTTAGGTTTGCGAAAAAACTTATAAAATGGGCGGGATCACAAACAACGAACCTCTTTTGTAGAAAATCGGCAAGGAATAAAGTTACTAATTTTTTGGTTCGCAATAGCGTTCCTAAAGAAAGTCTAAAAAAGCCGCGNTTGTTAACCAAGAAAGTTACATTCATCCAAGTTTTCCATTTCCATCAAAACCCTAACCACGGACAATAGATCAATAAAGAAAATTTTCACAATTTCTGTTTAAAAACCAAAACCACACCGAAACTGCCCAAAAGCGTACCGGTTGTGTCAATATTATTCTTAATTACAAGCCCATCTTCCGCGCACACAAAAAAAGGGAGTAAAGCGAATCGGTAACCGGTGCTGTTTGTTCGTTTTTTTTTCTTTAGGTCGAAATGGACTTTTAAGAAAATTTCAGTTTTCCATCAGTTTTCCGGTGCCACAGATTGTGCCTGAAGCGTTAGGGAGCAAAATTTCCTCACGAACGCGCGGATACCTTTATGCGTCATCTGTTACCAATGGCGGTTCCATTGAAACACTGCAACGGGATGGAAATAGTTTGCGCCAAGGACGACGGCCGGTTACAAGCTCAAAAGAAGGCAAAACCTTTTCGGAGCGCGTTTCAGTACACGGGCTGTGTATGATGGTTATAGTTTGGGGAAAAGTTTTACTGCTACAGATTTACAAGCGAACAGTGTACATTGTACCAGGCCCGAGTTCCAGGTTTGTGAAATGTCTCCTTTTGTCTTTTTGGGAATTTGGGAAAAGTTGGAAATTGTAATAAACGATTATGGGGAGAAATAAGAAGGGATGGAATTAGTGATTTTTCTTGTTAAAAAATACCAAATGCGACTTAATTATACTTGATTTTCTTTTATTCAAGATATATGTTATAGCTGTATATATGTATATAGCTGCAATTTTTACATGCTTTTCTTAAGTGTTAAAACTTTTTTATATTAAAAATTGTCGAGCTACTCAACTCACTCTTTGACAAGACGTTTAAAATATCGCTAATCTCATTGTAGAATCCCGGGCGAAGGTAAACTCTCTGGCCAAACTCTTTTCCCATCTGTTTAGGTGGTTTTTTCGATCCCACGAAATCCAAGAAATCCTTCGTTCTCCAAATCAACTTTTCCTGTCTCGATGGCAGAGCATGTGGGTAACGAATGAACTCGGCCAATTCCTATACTCGATCTCTTCAAATCTGCTCGAAGTGTCGCTGCGGCCTTGGTTTGTTGGGCTATCTGTGGATCGTTCATTCATCAAAATATTTTCACGACTATTGTTCAATCGTTTTCCTGTCGATGGACATCGGCAGCGTATTAACCTATCGGCAGTATGTGTGTTAGTGGAGTAGGATTCCATGATGTGGACAATCTTTTCTAGTGCTTCGTGAAGTTTGAAACTTCCTTGTTGGATGCGATGGAGTTGATCGGTTGGCTCCAGGGTAGTGGTGGGTACTCCCGCCCCCGGTCGTCAATAATATCGGAGTTACTCTGGAGTTAAATAAACCCCCCGTTCGTCAATTACATCGGAGTTACTTAGGAGTTCAGTCAACTCCACCCCGGTCTTTAATAATGCCGGAGTTACTCCGTAGTACACTCCGGAATGTCTCGGAGTCCGATTACTCCGACTCCGGGAAAATTGAGAATTTACCCATCACTACTACTGGGTGCTTCGATACGAGACATATCAAATTGTAGAGACCTTAATTTCACGAAGCTCATTTTACGCTTCATTTCATGACACTTTTTTCCTTGTTGAAAATCTTGAAAATCTCTTTAAAAAAAACTCAGTATTACTCGACACATTCCATCACTAAAGCACGTCACTTTCCAATCGAAAATGCATTTATCTTTGTAGCAAAAAAAAACCTCCTCAAAAAGTTTCAAATTGAAAAGTTGATACGAAAATTATGAATCCCCCATCTCTTACATCTAATCTTTATTGAAAGAAAAACACTCCCAAAAGAAAAAAGAAACATGACAACCACGGACATTCGTCTTACCCCCTCTTACGTTGTCCCTTTCAATGTCCTTGAGGAAGTCCCAAAAACCTTTCCCAAAAAGGGGTATGTTATTGCTGCCAAACCATCAAGCATCAGTCATCTGTCTTACTCAAGTTAAGGAACTGCTGCATACTTACGTCGATTTCATTGTCACCAACGCGTGACAATCTTCACGCCGTCAGGACCCGTCGCAGCACACTTCCACACCATCTACTTTCCGGGAAAAAAAGCGTTTGCCGGGTGTTAGCACACATCAAAACAAGAAAAAAAAGTTATAGTAAATTTTCGGTTTTGCGTAATTGAATGATACCTCCTCACTGTGGGATACCGAAAAAGGGATATCAAAGAGCGTTGGCTCGACAACGCATCACCATACACCCGAGGATCGGTGTTTGAAGAAGCAAACTGCAAGTCGATAGTGTTACCGGTACGGATGTAAAAGGACCGCATGATAAATGGTGTCATGTTCATCATGTTCTTCGTCTCATGATGGTTTTTCTTCTGCTCATATGACAACATCTCCCATCGGTGGGGATTACCCATATCCTCGCCTCGACTTCAGTTGTCTGATCCAATGCCACAGTAGTTTGCTCTCCCTGTCTACTCGAAAACGTAGGCGGAGGTTCACCCGAAATTTGTGAGCCACACAAAAATGGGAAAATAAATGATGCGGAAAAGTGGTCACAATTTATTGCCGCTTGTTTGTCCCGGTGTTTTTGATAAAGTGCGTTTTATTATTTTTATGTTATGGATATGATTAACTTCTTGTTATACATTTACAATGTGTACGTTGGGCGTGATGCTTCATTGCGGTGAGGATGTGTCATGTTGTGTGTTGCCGAATTAATTGACGTAAGAAGTGTATGAAAGTAATGTAACAGTCACAGTAAATAAGCACGCGTAAGATGGTTGATGTTTGAATTTAATTAAAACATTACGCCGAAAACAAAAAAAACTCGCATTCTGTGGAAAATGTCTTTTGAGTGTTGTAACCATCGTCAGTGTTACGATTTCGATTTCGTCAATTATCGATACGCGAGCAACAAAAGATGGTTTTGTGTAATGGAAAAGTGCTGCGCAATCGAAAGAAAGAACTCCCAAAAATTAAACAAACGTCAATGGAGGTCGTTTGATAACAACAAAATAATACAAGTTATACAATCATTGCTGGAGGTTTTTCCATAAAATTTCTCGCTCCAATTATTGTAAACCTAGCGAATGGTTACATAAATACGAAGCTAACAGTGACGTATTACGCTCCATACTTGGAACAATCTATTTTCAAACCATGTTTCACTTCGTTCCCAGCGGCTGATTTAAGTGTCAATCAAAAAGTAATCGTTTTTGGCTTATCGCTAAACAAGAAACAGCTGATAGATTGAGCGAGGGACAGCGATGGTTGTTGATGATTGTGATAAAATGCGCTCTCCATATCATCATCACCTGAACGATAATCCATCAATTAATTTCACATTCCAGGAACGAGTTCTGACCACGGGAACTACTACTCTCGCAGGATGCTGCTCCATCGGGCTATCGGGGCTAATGTTTGCGATTGCAAAAACAAATCGATCGAACCCCATTGCACATCATTTGACCTTAATCCTTTCCTGGCTAAAAAGTGGGCAGAAAAATGGCACAATAATGGGAAATTGTCAGCAGCTAGTAGGTCATGCAGCTTTTCACGCCATACCATAAAACGGGTCGCTTCTAGGTAGAAAAAACAGCATTTTATTTTATAAAATGTTGGCTTCTATTTTTGTACCACCATTTTATTCCATCCACAAAACCGTTTTCCTGCTAGGGACCCACCGCAAGGGTTAGTGGGTTTTGATGCATAAATTCAAATTATATCCATCGGTTAGAATGTTGGATCGCCGCACGGACGCCACCATTTGTGGTTGTGGGCAGTCGATTTAGTCACTACTTTTTTTTCGCTTAACAATGGTTGCAGCTATTGATGAAAAAAGGGAAGATTTTTTTTTGTCATAATTTAATACATATTTAAAAAAAAAGTGTAGGTGGTCCCAGAGTTGAACGACAAGTGATGAATGTGGATTCGCTCATAACCAGATTTTGATGTACGACAAACTCAGTGAGTGAGAAAGATAGTTTATTGTATGAAATTTAAACAAAAAAGATTAAAACTAGAATGTAATGATGTTAAAGTTGGCAAACAAAGCTTTTCAAATCAAACATAAATCAAATCACTATAATAAAAACCTTGATGTTAATTAACTTTTTTAGTTTTTTCTCTGACTTGCGACACATTTTTAATTTTTTTTAAATATAATAATTGACTTTTTTTATTTTTCAATTATTATCGTTAATTGATTAAATTATCGGAATTGTAAACAGAACATTTTGCACTAGTAGTTTTTATTGAAAAAATTGTACTCTAATGAGTTTTTTAGTATTGCAAAGCGACAAATTAAATAAACGAATTTCGCATGAAAAACTCAATACAAAATATTACGATTGATATGTTAAATCGCTGTCAAAACTGTCATTTCGGGGCTGCACGAATAATCCAACATCAGGTTAAGTGCAACACAAATCGACGTAGCATACTTTAAAATTCGAAAATCGACTGCACTGATTTTATAGCTACGAAACTGTACAATTGAAAATTATGCCATGTTATTGTTTATAAAATAATTCCCACATAACATTTTCAAATTATGGCTGTGTTTGTTTTCGCGTTATAAAAACTATGTTTTCCTACAGTTGAAATTCAAGCAGATATTTAATTAATGATAATAAATTATAGAAAAACAATTAATTGAAAATATGTTTGCACGTTACACAGAAAAAGTTATTTATTGAACAATTAAACTGTAATATGTCCAGCTGTATATGTTCAGCCAGCTTGAACGGTGGAGGTTGTCTAGAGAATAGAAAAGTAACTTTTTTTAATAAATCTCATTCAGATAGAAACCTGAAAGTTGACTAACTACTACTTTTAATAAGCAAAAAATACACATTTATTAAAGTTATGTCCCGTAGAAATGTGTAAAAATGCTTTTTTGTGATATAAATTGGAACCATTTTTCCCCGACATGCATATACACATACAGACACTAAAACATCACGTATCCACCGGCGGTCAGATGATGTGATTTACGAATTGTTTCCGAACAAAGTTTTTTTTTTCGTTTTTCCTCCCATCCGTTGTGGTTCGTTCGAGCGCACCAAAATGTATCCCTTTTGCTTCATCATATCTGTATCACTGGTAAAAGGAAGTGAAAAACAAGGCACAATAATCGCTCCGTGAGCTCGGGAGAAAAAAAATCAACAACCGCAAACGATTCATTGCTTGCGCTTCGATTACGCCGGAGAGTGTTCCATTTTCCGGCATCGTCTTCTTGATCCGGAAAAAATGAAATGTGAACGGTACCGGTGCCCATTTCTTGCTTCTGCGACTACAGCCAAACCTCGAACCTGCGGAAGGAACTACGAAACGCGAAAATCATTACAGAGCAGTTCGGTTGGGAAACGGAAATAACCAACGTTCCCGGTGTCGAAACACGCACAAAGGTTTTTTGGTTTGACCCACCAATTTTCACTTAACCAAACGTAACGCCGTTGTATCCGGCAAAAGTGGATCGGGGTTTTTGGGGGGCATAAAGGATAGCCTTTTTATTTTACACATTTACTTTCCGCAACGAGGGGGGAAAAGCCCCCATTGCGCAACCCAGAAACCCTTTGGATGGGTGGTTAAAAAGTGGTCAGCGTACCGAAGCACGCTCCGTACACTCGATCCGTATGATTGAATTGATATTTGAATAGGATTGATTTTTTTTGCTTTTTGCTGGTCTTCTACACACGTACCCACAAAAAAAAACCTTCAAAACCACAAACACACACCGGATGGATGAAATGGCCGATGCACAGAAGAAAAAAAAATAATGTCCAGCACGAGTGTGCTTGATTTCCACGTAAAACTATAACAACTCACTGATCAAAGAACGGAAATTGATCGATTTGGCTGTATCAAATGGTAGGGAAAAAGCCCTGTTCAGGGTTGTGTCTTGTTTTAGTTGCTTTTCTAAATTTGGAAAAGCCCTTTTAAGTTTTGTTCAACTATTTTTTCGTGTGTTTTGTGCTGCATTTTAGTCAAACAGTTTAAATATTAATGGAAATACAATTTTGCTTTTAAAAATTCAACCTTTTTAAAAGGTTTAGTATCTTGTGTTTATTATACTAAAATAAAAAAAAGCTTTCAAGTTAAGGGAAATACGCTATGGGAAGTTGTTATCAATAAAAAAAATAAATGAAACACATAACCAAATTCTTTAACACTAGAACTGCCGGACGAGACGTTTTGACAGAAACGCTTCATTTTCATCACATTACTTTTTTTTAGCTTAAACAATCCTAATATATTGTATAGTACGATCTCCAATATACAAAAAAAGTATACTCCAACTATACAAAATTATTTTAAAAATTAATTATGAACGAAAAACGCTTAAAACGCTTGGTAGTTCTAGTGTTAAGGTACATGTGAGTATTCAATAAGAATAATACAAAAAGAATCGCTACACTGTTTAGAACAGCATATTGACCCGACACAAACGCCTGCAATGCCTTCATAAAAGCGCAATCACTATAATAAAAACGCATAAAAAAGTGTTTGATGCAAAAGACCACGACTTACTACCGTTACCAGTTGGCACGGCAAAGCATATGAACATGAGCAAGGGCAAAACAGCAGAAAAAGCAGCAAAGAAAAAAAACACACTCTCTCTGTACAATCCGATTTGAATGATAATCGAAAACAAATAGCAAATCTAAGGACTACCACATGTTTGCACGTGCCATGGATGGGTCATTGCAGTGGTAGCACTATAGTGCAATCGTACCAACCTTTGCACAATAAAGAGGAAAAAATACAAGGGGAAAAATATATACACATAACACGGGAACAATTTCTATGGCAGCGTAAAGATGACAGTAACAAAGCGGGCAAAGCAAAGCTGTGATTTGAATTTTTATGCACCACCGTATGTTGTACATGCCTGCAGAATGACCGACGTGGTGTACGGTACGGTAAGAAAAAAAAAACGCAGAAAAGAATTTGAAAATTGGACACCGGCGGATGGTTGCAGCACCCGTTGGATCGCTCCATCGAAACCGAGGCACGTTTTTCGGGTTGGCAAAATGTCGTCCCCAATAGCTGGTGTAGTTTGTGGCGTTTCATATGTGGCGCGAGATGTGACGATTGTGAAATTGTTCAAACCGTGCATTCTTCGCGTGGTTTCATGCCGTGCATGACCTAGGTGACGATATTATTTTTTTTTGTGTAAGTCATGTTATGACATATTTCGTGTTTTAAATGTGACGTTAAAAGATAAGTACAGGGCTTCAAATGCAAATTCGGACAATTCCAACAAGAAATATTTTTTAATCTGTATAATATCATCATTTTTTTTTCAACTTTCAACTGTCAACGTAGGTAACCATTTTGCTATTAATATCTTCCTATTATTTATTGAAAAAAAATTTGCAAAAAATGTCCTGGAATTCTTACTTTTAAAAGACTTGAACCGTAGTATTTCAAGCGGAAAATATACAATTTTAAGTATTTTAAAATCCTTTTTTTACTAATAAACAGTATTTATAAACAGTAAATATGTTTTTCAGAACAAAGTAGAATATTCTCTTCCCAGACTTCCCAGACTCCCGGGGAAGATCCCAGACTTTGAATAACTACGATCTGTTTGGTAGAGTCAAAAGGAATCCTTGTGTTCTCTTGTAGGTTCTTCCTAATTTCTTGTCGGGTTTTGCCGTATCCAAGCAAGTTATGAAATGCATTAAGTATTGTTACTAACCTTGAAGCCGGATGTGTTTGTATTTTGAAGGTGAGATGTTGATCGCATAATGATCTGATAAAAGCCTGGTGTTCACACAAACACTACACGACACACTATAAACCGAAAAGCGGTAGCGAAAAACTACGAACGAAAATTGTCCGAAATCCACAACACCGTACAGGGCGTCTTGATCAGGTTTTCCCGAACTTTTCTGATTAACTAATTTGCGGATTCTCGCGATGAAAGATTTCCCGCGCGTTTTAAGTTTCGTTCGATTTGAGATGTCCGGTGCACATACAAACGAACAAACGCACATTTCGGGCTTTATCTCCATTGCTCGAGATACAGATAAACCAAACTGGAAGCAGTGGACCATTTTAAACTACCCGGAAGCCAGCTCCGAAAACTAAACTTCAGATCTCCAACGGGTCATTTTCGACTGCACAGAAGCCAGCTGCGCAAAATGAGCCGGCAGGCACAACACACGACACAGAAGATCGTCCGATTTAAACGCTTAACCCGCACGGAACACTTGTCACTGCATCGAGGCTACATCGGCGCAAGATGAAGCAAGCACAACACGGATGATACCACGGGTAAACGAAGCATTACGCATCCGAAAACACTAATTTTCTTTTGTTTATTACTTGTACGCGTACGCGGACCGCGAAAACACGTGCAAATATTGTAAACATGGTTTGTTATGACATTCTGTCAGCGGGGAGGGCAGTATGATCTCACAAGTACTACGCCGGGCACTATAAACCGATACACGATCGGTTTGGTTAAGTTGAGTTTGACAGGGGTTGTACTGCAGGGGCACTCAAAACTTAAGTAAACAAACAAAACAAAAATAGTGAGGACAAATAAAAAACGTTCTTTGACGCACAACTATACTCAGTAGCGATAACTATATTCAAAATCGAAGAACCACTAAAAAAAATCGTCCCAAATCCGCAATATCATACACCTGGATATTAAATGAACAAAAGCACGATCTTCTGGGAGTCCGTGAGATGCACAGTAACCTTCTAAGTTCATCCTCGATTCACAATCACAGCCTTGTGAGCACATTTAAAGAACAATTCAATCTACTTCTTTTATCTAAACCATCGTTCTGAGTGTCGCAATGAACAGTTAAGTAAATAAGCATACGTTGGTCTACTTTTGCATATTTAAATCTTTCAGTTTAGTTTTGACAATATTCAGAGTGTTGTGGAAAAAGTTTTCGTAGCTTTTTATGGCCTACACGGATCTCTGCCTTTCGTCAACTAGGATATCCAGTATCTGACTACAAAATTGCGATGTGTAAGACTTATCCACAAAAGGGTTTTATAAATATTTTTGTGCAGGATTACATATATGCCCTCCTTCATAGAGAATCCTTCGGTATAGCAATGATTATTGACATGACTACACTTGTCCGCAAAACTTGTTATCCTATTTCGTTCTGCAAATACAGTTGATCCCCGCAGTACGCTATACTCGATATACGCGATTTCGCAGTACGCGATTTTTTGAAAAATGACAGTTCATTGCGTTTATCGTTGTGGTTTAAACTCTTGATAGTTTGC
>CM028126.1:37402109-37420771 GCA_016254315.1 Anopheles parensis
TGAAATATTCTACAATATAATTCCTGCGAAATTTAACGTGAAATTACACGACAATTTCCAAATTTGACAGTTTCGACAATTGGAATTTGCGACAAATCGCAATTGCGACATGTCGCAACGCTCATCTAGTTGCACCTTAAGAAATATTTTTTAATCTGTATAATATCATCATTTTTTTCAACTTTCAACTGTCAATGTAGTTAACCATTTTGCTATTAATATCTTCCTATTATTTATTGAAGAAAATTTTGCAAAAAAATGTACTGAAAGTCTTACTTGCAAAAGACTTGAACCGTAGTATTTCAACATACATGTATTCAATTTTAAGTATTTTAAAATCCTTTTTTTACTAATAAACATTTATTAATAAACTAATAAACTAATAAACTAATAAACAAAGTAGAATATTCTCTTCCCAGACTTCCCAGACTCCCGGGGAAGATCCCAGACTTTGAATAGTTACGATTTTTTTGGTAGAGTCCAAAGGAATCCTTGTGAACTCGTGTAGGTTCTTCCTAATTCCTAGTCGGGACTTGCCGTATCCAAGCAAGTAATGAAATTCATTAAGTATAGTTACTAACCTTGAAGCCGGATGTGTTTGTATTTTGAAGGTGAGATGTTGATCGCATAATGATCTGATAAAAGCCTGGTGTTCACACAAACACTACACGACACACTATAAACCGAAAAGCGGAAGCGAAAAACTACGAACGAAAATTGTCCGAAATCCACAACACTGTACAGGGCGTCGTAATCAGGTTTTCCCGAACTTTTCTGATTAACTAATTTACGGATTTTCGCGATGAATGATTTCCCGCGCGTTTTAAGTTTCGTTCGATTTGAGATGTCCGGTATTACGCGTACGAAGCCGGCAAACCGAAACACATACAAACGAACAAACACACACTGCTGGCTTTGTCTCCATCGCTCGAGACACGCATAAATCAACCTGGAAGCCGTGGAACATTTTAAACTATCCGGAAGCCAACTTCGAAAACTAAACTTCAGATCTCCAACGGGTCATTTCCGACTGCGCAGAAGCCGACTGCGCAAAATGAACCGGCAAGCACAACACACGACACAGAAGATCACCCGATTTAAACGCTTAACCCGCACGGAACATTTGCAACTGCATCGAGGCTACATCGGCGCAAGATGAATCAAGCACAACACGGATGATACCACGGGAAAACGAAGCATTACGCATCCGAAAACACTAATTTTCTTTTGTTTATTGCTTGTCGCGTACGCGGACCGCGAAAACACGTGCAAATATTGTAAACATGGTTTGTTATGACATTCTGTCAGCGGGGAGGGCAGTATGATCTCCCAAGTACTACGCAAGGCACTATAAACCGATACACGATCGGTTTCGCGTTAAGTTGAATTTGACAGTTGTTGTGCTGCAGGGGCACTCAAAACTTAAGTAAACAAACAAAACAAAAATAGAGAGGACAAATAAAAAACGTTCTTCTTTTATGCACAACTATACTCAGTTGCGATAACTATATTCAAAATCGAAGAACCACTAAAAAAAATCGTCCCAAATCCGCAATATCATACACCTGGATATTAAATGAACAAAAGCACGATCTTCTGGGAGTCCGTGAGATGCACAGTAACCTTCTAAGTTCATCCTCAATTCACAATCACTGCCTTGTGAGCACATTTAAAGAAAAATTCAATCTACTTCTTTTATCTAAACCATCGTTCTGAGTGTCGCAATGAACAGTTAAGTAAATAAGTATACGTTGGTCTCCTTTTGCATATTTAAATCTTTCAGTTTAGTTTTGACAATATTCAGAGTGTTGTGGAAAAAGTTTTCGTAGCTTTTTATACACGCGACCTACTTCCTACACGGACCTCTGCCTTTCGTCAACTAGGATATCCAGTATCTGACTACAAAATTGCGATGTGTAGGACTTATCCACAAAAGGGTTTTATAAATATTTTTGTGCAGGATTACATATATGCCCTCCTTCATAGAGAATCCTTCGGTATAGCAATGATTATTGACATGACTACACTTGTCCGCAAAACTTGTTATCCTATTTCGTTCTGCAAATACTGTGCTGTTGACATTTCATTTGCCCGTTATCTGATGCCCAGTTGCTAGAGGTATACATTTTTCAGTTCATTTAAAACTAAAACAGTTTGGAATGGACATCTGGTCTGATAATTATGTTTGCTGACTACCTACAAACTTTTTTTTATTAGAAGCCTTTACTTTTACATTCCCTCCTGACGAAATGTTGAATCAAAAACCAATATAGCGGAACCAAACTGACCTATTGTCACGAGGTTTTCAATTCTAATTTCAATTTATTTATTTTGATTAAGTGCTATTGTTACAACTTTCTTGTTTTTGATCATTTACAAAAGCTTTATCGTCTCATTAATTTACACCTCAGCGTTGAATTTATTTCCCCACGAAACAAATCCATTCACCACAATCACAATCCACAATGTTTCGAGAAGAAACGGCACCCAAGCACAGTCAGGAAACATCGTAACACGCATAACCGTTTGTTTCCACAATTGTGCCAGGGAGGTTGCGGAAGGACATCTCGGAATGAAACCCTTTTGCCATAAATGTTGGAATCGCGTACCGAAATTAATTTAAAATTAAAGGTCCCTCACTTGCTTACGGACCCCGGTAGGTAGACCCGTTTTGCTCGTACCGTCGGAACGAAATTAATAACCCCTAGCAATGGAAAGTGTTAAGTCCCGGTCACCGCTACCCGTTGGCGAGGAATTATCTTCACAGGCAGCGATTTCCACCATACCCCGTAACTGGGACAATAGGAAAGAGATTAGTTTTCCCGGTGGTTCGTGATAAAATTTTACCAAACCAAACGTACAAGAGATGTCCCACACGCGTTGGTGATCCTTTAACGGAGAAGAATCTCCAAAAAGGGGGGGGGGTCTTAATGGGGGATACGTGGTGGATTTTTCTAGGTCGGATTTCATCTAATCCTCCAATTCAAGGTAAATCTTCCAGGCACACCAAAAAGGGTCACATTCAACACCGGTAATTTTCCCACAAGCTCAAGGAAATGAATTAGAAAAGCTTACAGGAAAATTGATTCTTACTGTGCCGTGGGAAGGTGGTGGGAAAATTAATGTGCACTAATTTACTTCCCATCACGCGATACAGCTAAAGGTAAAAGACGTTAGATTGATTGTATTCATTTATCACAAGATTTTAAATGAATTTTCAATAATATCTGATATTTGAACAAGTTGCAATGTTATCAATAGTAAAGGAATTTTAACCTTTATCAAAGCATTTTAAAACAAGAGATCGATACAATTAGCATATTAAAACGAGAAGAAAAGCCTCAATGTCTACACCTTAATGCTTCAGGTATTAAGCATTACCCTTGTAAATCTTGAAAACAAAACCACATTGCCTGCCATTGAAAATTCATCGTCAACGGCCGGCCGTATGCGACGTTCGACTCCTACTGATTGATGGTACCTAGCCGCAAGCATGAACCTGAGTAATCAATCTCATTGCCTTGTTCAATTTCCACTTGATTTGTTCCATCGCGTGGCATAATAGGTGCCGGGAGCCTAAAATTCCGGCTCTCGGTGGTTTGGAAGTGAAGATAACACAACATTAATGCGATATATCAACGAGCATATGAATTATTTTACATTCAATACCATTTTTTTTTGTTTCATGTGCTGTAAAACTGTACTCCCACATTACACGAAAACTCTCTCAAGCAAAGAAAACTCAGTCATGTGCAAATCATCTCCCTGTCTGCTTGTCGATATCGATCAAAACCGATCAAATGTGGTCGAGCTGGTACATGTATGTCGGTGTTCGATGAGCACACAAATGGGGATTTAAAGGTAACAGTTGTTTGTGAACATGATTCTACTAATGGTCCTACATCACCGCAGATGAAGTGTGTTACACGTAAGCTCGTTCGGAAACACTATCTCAGTACAATAATGCTACTAAGCTTATTATGGCGAAGCTTCAGAAGGGGACTTAGAGTTGAGGATGTTCGAAAAGGTTTAGGTAGATCATCGAACTATTTTATTGTAAATATTTGTGATGTAGTATTACTATGATGAAAGTTTCATAACTATAAAATTAATTATATTTACCACCTTACAATTTATCCCATCGGTAGACATTTGCTCGATCAGAATCACCTTTCGCCAGATGACAATTTTCACACATTGAATTAAGAATAAATGCGTTCAACTCTTTCCCTTTTGTGTAGTTTCATTAGCGAACACATTGCTATTAGCTACTCCGGCATGGTGGTGAAACGGAAACCACAATCGTAATGGCGAATGGTTGGTGGCCACAGGGTAATAAATAAATACGGCTACCTTGCCATCCGTTTTTCCTACTCGATTAGGCAAGCAAAACTTTTGAACACTTCTCGCAACCAACTCGCAATATCGATCGCATCGGTGAACGAGGCGAATGGCATTATTATTAATGGTTGTGAGGTGAAAATGAGATTATCTTATCGGTAGCATTCTAAGCCTCCGTTCTAGGCAATGCTGAAGAATCAACAACACCGGTGCGCTGGTGTTGAAACAGAGATGGTGAAATATTTATAATGAAAAACTTTTAAATTAGTAGCGAACGATAAAGCTTTATGTGTTTTTGATTCCTCTTTACCGGGTGTGGTTGTAAGAACATTTTAAAATTATAGTTCGTAACATGACTGTAGGAACTGTTTTTTGAACTTAAAATAAAAAATGGTCGAGAAAAATAAAAAAATCATGTTAGTTGATATGTTAAAGTATACATAATTTAATAAATTGGTAATTTACATGACTACCATCAAACTTTTTTTAATCAGAAATTTCTCCTTTTAACGTATGTTATGCATGATAAAAAAAACTTTTAAACCTCAATGTCTGACCATGCCTGAGTAGGATTGGAATACTACACAAGTAACAACTGACATGCATTGACACAATTGTATACATGCATAGGGCTGAAATAATACTTAAAGACGATTTTAAACGAATTTAGGGCATCGCTTTTCTCTACGGTGATTAATTTCATGTACATTTTGAGACTTTTATAACGGAGAAAGGTATGTTCTTAGAGTTATCACAAATAAATTTAAACTAAAGCGTGGATGATAAGGGTCATCAAACGAATTAATTTTTTTTTAATTTTATATACAATATACGAAATTTGTTTAAACTAGGTGCTGTCATTGCTGAACGAAATTTAGAATTGATAAATATTTCCAGAAAACAAAGTTTTTTTTCGTCACTATAGTTATAAAAACTGGAAAAATTTGACGACGTGGTAAAGTATCTTTTCCTTTGTGTAAAAATATGCAAAAGTTTTGATAAACTCCATTAAAAAAAGTTTTAAAAATCTTTATCATCAGAACTAAACGATCAGCTAAATTAACGCATTACTTTTTGGGAATAAACAATCCTAAAGTAGTTGATTCATGTTTTTTTTTATATTTACATTTTACTTTTTAAACATTTACACACGATCTCCAGGAAACTTTCAGAAACAGTCGAAATTTTCAAAATTGTTTATGAAGTAATAAGCAACACTTTTAGTCCTTGTTATTTCTAGTGTTAGTCAATATTTTTTATAAATTGTACATATAGTTATGTTGCTCACTGTAGACCGCTATTTATCGGGAAAGCGTTTCCATTCGTATCAAGCCATGATCGTTTATGGTTAGAATAAAACTTTCAGCATCTGTTATGAATTTTTTAATAACTATTTTTTGTATTAATTTCATTTAAATTCATTTCGTTTCTTCTCTGCTAAACAAGATTTAAACTTGCTATAACTTGCAACGAAAATGTATTATTTTTGTGTTATCTTAATTTCTTTCCATCTGATACAAAACCAGTTTCTTTCTTTCATTTCATTTACCTCATTTATTAATTAAATAATACAACAACGGTGAAACATTCGTGACCGATGCGCTTTAATGTCACCGAAAGCATTGACTTTTCCATTTCCACCGCACAAAACTTATGTCAAAATTCCCCTAAACACTTGACCTTTTGCACAAGAACGCCCGAGAAGTTCGTTCATTTCGGCAGTCTAATGAAAGCTTTTGGTGACGAAACTCTCACATAACACGCAGCTGTCACTGGAACTCTAAGCTAAGGGTTCGTGGTAAAAGTTTCACCCGAAAACCGACACCATTTAACGAGTGTTAAAATCAATTATCTTCAGCAAAGCTGACCGTCCGAAACGTCGAACGAAAGCGTTGGCCAGCAAATGAATCAAAAGCTGTACGGAACATGATTGTTAGTCTGGTAGCTCACACAGAACCGTGCGAGGGGACACGTGATTGATGGCAGAAAGAAGTTTCCATACTTTTTCCACGCTTTCACGCTCGAATGCGCCAGCCCGAAGCACCGGCACCGAGAAACAAATGGTTTTAATCTGTTTTCCAGTCAGTTTTAGCTTAATTTCGTCAAACAACACACAACTTTGAACGGGCGTAACGAACGAGTGGACATAAAAAAGGAGTGAAATGAGCTGCTACCAGCCCGACCGTTTTGTTGTTGGCGATTTGTAAGTGGTACAGCTCGACGCTAACTGGCGCAAACTGTGGTCATTGTCTCTGAACCATTGACACCAAGAAATATGCGCCCCCACCGAAAAAGGGGCAAAGGCATGAATCAACATACAAAGTACAAAACAAAAATGCGGAAACGAGCAAACGAAACGAAAAACTCTGAAACGATGTGGTAAAGCGAACGAAACTCCACTTCACTAAACAATGCAAAGTCCGAAGAACGATGACGTCCCGGTTGGTCGTAGAAGAGGGCGGAAAATGAAGTGTCCGCCCCAAAAAGCTCCAAACAAGTCTTTATCTCATTCGTTTTGCTTTGTTCATCGACCGGGTCGACACACGTTTGTCGTTCCCGTCGCATTGTGATTCATTCAACGCTCCTACAGTGATGGGACTAATGGGTAAAAGGTTGCCATTATTCAAGCAACTCCATTCCTCCTTCAAAAAAAATATGGAGAAACAACAACGAAAGAGAAAGATGATCCCTAGGAAGGGTAAGTGGATAAGTTGCTAAACTTCTCTTCCTGTAAAGCGTTTTACTCCTGTCCGTGCAACTAGTGCTGATCAAGGGAAACACACCAAAGTTTAGTAGATGGAACAGGAATGCAAAAATTGCATCCTCAGCTACGTAAATGAGTGTTTGTTAAACTTCCACATATATGCAGGTTGCCATTGTGTTCCTCTCATATCCTTCTATTTGTTCTATACAATACACTCGGGAAATGAGACTTTTTTTTTGGTTCGTGGTCACTTGGAAAAACTGTCTAATAATGATGATGCTGAAGATGATGATGATGAGTTGCAAAAACCTTCCAAAAACGCTTCATTCACCCGTTCCGGTAACTTTGGCTTCCAGTACGGTACAACGAGATTGTTTATTTTGTTGACGCGAACAGACTCCATTATTCCTCTACAAATAACTGCTCTCCGCTGTACGGATGTTTGTAAGTAAAAAAAAGGCACCGAAAGGAAGTTATTCCATGATTTACTGCAACTTCTTATCATTGGCCACTTTATGCGCACTATTTATGTCATGACTTACAATTGCACAACAGACAACAAGCCACCGGGCGCCTCCATCGGCAGAAGCAACCAAAAACACCAGGCGTCTCCATGTGCACGAAGGGAAAATTGGAAGGATCAAGTAACTGTACGGTGCACTTTGGAAAAGTTTCACCATTTCCCCTCCCCGGGGGTTTCCGGGGTGTTTCTTCCCCATCAGCGCAAGGTTTTTGGGGAATGGGCCATGTTAAATTAAGCTAATGCGAAAGATAACAACAGACCATGCCAACAGTTGGTGCAAATACTTTGGCGAAACTTGCGAAAGAATTATAATCCTGCTCCCTGTCTTCCCGTTTGCACCGTTTTTACGTTTCTTGCCAAAACCAACAAGCTTCTTGATACCACTGATTAACGAATGCGAGTGGCGAGTTCGAGTGGCCATGGAGAAAACTTTGATAACCCTCCCAAGACTTGTACCCTTCGAAAAGCCAACCCGTTGAATGTTCAACGAAATCGAACACCCGTTAACGTACGAACGGGTTCGAACAATTGAACCGACTTGCTTGCTGTACGTGATGAACCATCGAAACCAAACTGATCGAAAGAGAAAAGTAAAACAAAAATACGGTACGATAGAGGCAAGCATTGCTTAAAATATTTCACCCATCCTTCCGGATGCGCTTAGAAAACCCCGGCAAACCGAAGCGGAGTAAATTATCCGCGTAAAACCGTTCATTTCGTACCATCGTCCGGGATCGTCCCGGGAAGGGATCCGTAGCGAGTGGATGCAGTGGCAATATCACGGATATCCGCCGTTCCGTGTGAACGATGCCCGTAGAACGATTTATGACCTGTTCGACCGGTGAGCAATGGCATCGGTGGCTAGTGCATTTCCGGGATGCAACACACAACCGATGCACTCGGGCGTCCACAATAGCGTGAGCGAACTTTTCCGATAATAGACGGAACGGAACATGAAGCCAGCCGTTGTGATCGGTCTGGAAGGTAAGATTAATCATCACCCTGGTTCGCGAAACGATGCTGGGAAGAACCCAGGTTTCGCCGACCTGGTACGCTACGGCTACGAGTTCCGTTAGACAAACTTTTCTTTATTGCTTTTAATTGAACTCAATTAGACTTAAACTTCGTTCGTTCGATCGGTGAGGAACGAGCAAGAAGCATTCTTTATGCCATTCTTTGCCCCTTCCCCAAACAAAACGGCGATAAATTAAAAGTATTGGATGGCGCAGATGAGAGCTAGCGCATGAGAGTGCACTTAATCAACTCCAGAAACCGACATTTATCATTGCAGCTAAACCACTTCGTCGCAGCAATGAACACCTGTACACTTTTAAACCCGTCCAAACGAAAACAGCTTCCAAAATGGTAGAAAACCGAAAAAAAAGCCATCGACACACAGGAACGGTTACTATACTCAAATTTTATTCTACGCTGGTCATAAAAAGCTTCACGTCTTCACCGTAGGAATGTGTTGCTAGAGAGCAATAGGTCGCTGTTCGGTGTGCACCTCCTTCATCAGCGAACTGCAGAGCTAAAGGACGTGATTCGAAAGTTTTGACATCGCCGACCCCTGACGATCAAGATAATTGTTGGTCAACGGGTATTGTGTTGGCCTCGTTGATCTCGTTAGAGCCTCTCGTTTCGCTGTAGGTATTGATGATGATGATGGTGATGGTGTCATGATGATAACACAAAGATGATGACTCTGAACACACGGAACCGTTGCTCACTCGAACGCGGCCGCAACGGTCCCCAGGAAAGCTGCAAACGCTTCCTCCAGCGTTTTCGTTCGATGTTGCTCCAGTGCCTTCAAGCTGTAACGCATAATAACGCCTCCGACAGCCTGTGGAAATAGACAAAAAAGGAGATTAGTATTCCAAGAATTAAGCTATTTTAAATACAGTTTTTGTGAAGCATTAATGTGATATAGAACATTCAGGGCATTCGATTCTTGAATTCTCGTTCATTCTTTGCCACTTACACCGACATCTTCCTTGGTAACGTTACGCTTCCGATGATTCCGTACCAGCTTCGCGAGACTACACTTTAGCAGGGCAGGATCATTAAGTCCGTAGTCGATGAGTGTACCGATAAAGTTCATCACGTTCAGTGCATGCGCATGGAGGGATCGGTTCTCCCCGAGCTCACCCACATTCCCGGTGGCAAAATCAAAATAGTCCAGATACTGTGGATATTCTTCAAAGAACCTGTCCAAAAACCGAAATTTATTTTTGTTAATGTCACCAAACCATCGAACAACTTTAGCAAAACTTACATCACGAATATATTACGTCCATGCGTTACCAGATCCTTCTTGACGATACTCCAGGCCGCGATCAGGGCGACCTTTTGCGACTTCGTTAGACCGGTCTCGTCCGGTGTGTGGTAATTGGTTTGCTCCTCCTCATCCGAACCGACCAACGACGAAGGTCCGGACATGTTTTGATCTCGCTTTGCGTCTTCCGTTTTAGAGTTCACCCAACGCTAGTCACTCGGCCGGTTGATTTTACTGTAAACTGAAGAGTTTTTGAAGAAAAAAATAATCACGATATAAGTAATTTAATATTTTCGTTTCAATTTATAAGCACATTAATCATTGGGCAACTTTTCTTTCACATTCACGCAAACCCACTTCAAATCTTTTCCCGGTTCTAACAATTTTTCTTAAAATCCTCAAGCAAGACGTTGTAAAAGCACGAAGAAATTCTTTATCACCCTTTCAAACTCTTCAAAAACTTTCAAAATACAACTCATATACACATGCGGCGTTACATTACGTTACCTCCGGCCCGGTTACACACATGCACAAACACCACCACCCTTCACTTCCCACCCCCTGGTAACGCGACACATGAAACCGGACACCGGAATCCGAACACTAACCGGATATATATATAGAGAGAGAGAGAGCAAAAAAATCCGCAAAACCTCCCGTCAGCTGTCTAAGTGCTAGGAAAAATCAAAACATAAGCCTTCCGAACTCGGCAAAAACTTGTTGCTTTCTGAGTGAAGGCACTTTTCGCGCTCGTTTTCTTGCACTAAACACTAACTACCAACTACACAGACACACCTGCCCGGTTCGCTCTCGGTGTGTGCGCTCTCTCTCTCGCTCTCTCTCTCTCTTTCTTGCTGTCAGATGCCCTTCTCGCTCACACCAATACAGGAGCCAGGATTTTCTTAATATTTCACTCTTTCTCACACCCATACACACACACACACTACCGTGTGTACACTTACAGTGAGCCTTGTTAGTGCAAAATTTTTCACGAAGTTTCTCTCCGTTTCGTAAGAACTCCGTGGCCACGCTGCAAATGCCTGTACCAGCAACAGGGGCTGTATACTACCATACGGTTACAAATCCTCGTTCCTCGTCACTCGTCACTACCGAACACACCTGTCAAATCGATTCGCAAAAAAAACCGTACTCCATACAGTTCGCTCTTCTCCGTGTTCACACTTGTTCGGCAAAGAATTCGTACTTTTTCTGCAAACACACACCCAACAACAATAAAAGCACTGCCACTGTAAAAGCTACAAACGAATCCCAAATCTCGTGGGTTTTCCAAAACGGTTTCAGCTCGCTTAAAAAATGCTTCTGCACGATACCAAAACTGCGTGCACTACATCGCACGGCCAACTATGCTCGACGCAAAACTACAACACCAACACCACCGGCCAGACGCGTGGCCTACTGACTGCACACGTACGGTTACACTGCCCTGGTCGGTAGGGCCCCCTGTACACGCTCACTCGCAAAATGTGTACGGGTGTACGCGCCCCGAAATTGATTCAATTTAAAGTATTTATCTCTCGTCCGTCTCAAGTCTCGCAAACGCCACGGGTTTCTCTCTCGAACGCGCGCGCTTTAGCGAAGGGCCAGTGTTGCCATGCTTTATGGGATTTTTTTTGTTTTTTTTTCTTTTCTGGTTGCTTCTTTCGGTGTGCCTTTCTTTCGCTCTCTTGGTCTCTCCAACAACGCAAACACAGCTTCACGGTGCTAAACCGGCCTGCTGCGATGTGTACCAATACAGACGATTGGCCAAGCGTAACGTAAGTACGCCTTATTGCTATCAATCGAATCTTTTGTTGCGGGTTTTTTTAAATTCCCTTTTACGCTGACATATTTTAATGTTAATAAAAAATAAAAAAAAAATAAAATTTTGTTTTTGTTTTAGCAAATAAAATAAAAAGGTTAATTTCGTATCGACATCAGCAAAATTAAACCAATTCGTAAGGACATTGTCACTCCATTAGACCAACATTGTGCAAGCGTGCCCTTAAACAATAAAAGTAAAAGAGAAATTACTTGCCATCAACCACCAACCCTCCTGCGGGTAGTCACGATAAGAAAGTTACCACTCGCACACACTGACACTAGCTAATAAAAAGAAAGCCAGAGAGCTATTTACTTCGTCCGGAAGCTCTGGAACGAGGCACTGCAGAAGGAAAGACAAGATACTCATTTTCCTTCCCCGTGCACGAAGAAGACGAGCCCCTTTTTTTCTACTCAGCCTTCATTGGTGTGTTGGTGTTAGTGTGCCAGTAAGCAAAAACCGAAAGGCAGGCCCGCTCTGTTGCTCTGTTGCTTTCCCATCGCTACGGCCGCGGTGGTCGCATTTCCGCAAAGCCACAGCCACAGTGCCGTTTTGGCTTCCGTCTTATTTAATTAATATGAACGTCTGCACAACAAAACGGTCCATACACACGGCTGAGCGTTAGCGTAGTGGATGATGAGGAGATGATGGACAAAGATACGACCATGATAACGATTGTATACATCAGTACAAAATAAGCAAAAAAACAACAACAACACGAGAAGATAATTGTTAATGACACAAACATACGAATTTGGTGCGGGTGGGTGGACAGAAAGCTTTGTGAAGGAAATAATTAGACATTTGTTTTGTTTGCTGAAACAACACACAAAATGGTAGTCATGCGGCATGTGGGATGGTGGGTGGTTCAACTCCTCCCCCTCCACCTCTCTCCCCTAGGTCCAATTTTATGGTACCATTCAGCAAAACATGAGGTTTTAGCAGGCATACAGTGAAAGGAAATAAAAACCGGCACCGATAAGCCCGATGAAAGGATGTGGATGAATTTCCAAGAAAGGGGGAAAAAATAAAAGCGGGCGCCTGGTGGTTCTCGTGCGTCCCCTCTTTTTTTTTGTTGACATGCAAACGATAACATCTCTGACCGTCTGGTTTTGTGTGTTGTTGCGTATGCCGTTTGCATTTCTCACTTTTGCTCATCACCATACGCCCGTGAATTCAACACGCACAAAGCGCAACAAACAAACCGCACAAACATTAAACGCGCCAAAGGCGACCATTCAAATTGTAGTGCACAAATTGTAGCTCACGCCATTCCATCATTTTCCCGCCGGGAGCTAAATGCGAGGTCCCGTTTTTGCGCTTCGCTAAACCTTTGCGGAATTCACACGGACACACAGATACACACGGAGTGTGCGGAAAACTTTCGTCGACCTGTTGCACCGCAGGACGGTAAAATTAAACATAAACCTCCACCCTTTCATTCATGATCATTTTCAAGCTCGTTTTTTTTTCGTTTCTGCCTCGTGGTTATCCTCTTCGGTTTAGCTTTTGATTTTAAACTAACACACATAATACGGAGGGTTTGGGGATTTATGTACACTTCACCAGGGAGGCACAAAATGGGTTCCATTAATTATAGCAACAAAATAAAACCGCCAGCAAACATTTCCGTTTTGAAGCGAGAAGCATTACAAATGGTTGAAATCGCTTTTTTTTGTGATCGTCGCAATAATAATTATTGTGATGAGTGATGAGGGAGCGTATTATGAAAATTATTGACGATTCAAGCTTCGGGTTACAAATTGACCGTCAGTTAAATCGTTCCGGGTATTGTATTGTGGGTATAATTATTACACCGCGATGGAATTATAGCAATTGGATCGAATTAAAATTCAATTAAATCATAATTTGATTTATACACTTTCACACGCAACTGTGTTTAATTGTGTGTGTGTGTGGGAGTTTCCTTTTTAGAACACCATAAAAGCCAGTATTAAAATGCAAAAACTACAAAGAACTACGTAACAAAGTGTTAACAAATCTTATCAAATCATAATAACATGCACAGCGAGCTAAACATTCATCAACTGATTGCATTATCTGAGAGCGAATGTATGTCGAGCATTGATTTTTTTTCCACTTCACTGACTTCACTGACTCGTGACAATAAAAAAACACCTTATCTATCGTACTTCGTACACGCTAAACAAATTCGCAACGCTATTCAACACTGATTTGCAACAATAGAACAAACACACGTTCGTCGTCTGCGCCATCAATCGCAATAAAGACGTTCACCAAACGTTCCAACGTTCGTCTTAGAAGTAACACATTCTGCAATCTCTTCAATAAAAAAGATACACCGAAAATGGCGACATTTCTTACGTTTCTCTACCAAACGACCAAACGAAACGGGACGAGCTCCTATCGGCACTTCTAACGATTACAAAATGTCTTCTCGACACACCGGCGAACACTATTTTATACCTTCTTCAGCACGATTCACCCCCATCCGTTGGCCGGGGGTAGGCAAAGGGGGTAAAGAAAAAAGGGGCCCAAATCGAACTCTGATGCTGATGAATTCTTTCTGTTTGGTCGTTGAAGCCTGTCTGTTCACGCGACGTTCCCGACTAAACGAAACGATGACTCCCGGTTGACGGGAGCGCTATCAATTAATGATGGTTTTTGTACGGTGGTCTCTCTTGCCCTCGATCAAGACGATGTAGCTATAACGAGAAGAGTGTTTGGAAGTTACTGGTCGTGTGAATTATGACAAGTTCAATTTACGACCTGTCACTGATACGACCGTTACTGGGTCTCCGTTCCATTGAGACTCGGTTTTTTTTTTGTCCGGATGGGACAAAGTGGTAAGAAGATCCAGGGCCGTTATCTCTTGATGGATCTGATAGTTGGATGTGATGTGGTTCCGTACCTTCGTTGTGAGAAGCCTAAGTGCAATCGAATGCATCAAAGTGGACGCGGTGGCCACGCAAACCGAACCGAATGGGGAACAATAGTTAAGGAGGAAAAACGAGTTTCCTAACGATACTTTATTAGCTTCCCTCATTGCCCTCATTGTTAATCGATTGTTGGTTTAAATGGTGCATGATAGATAGGAAAATTTAATGCATTTTTTGTTTTTTGGAAGAAATACCACTAATGTAGAATGCAAAGTAATAATTTGTTCGGAGTGTGATAGAAAAAAAAATTAATGGATTTATAATCGATTTGAGGAATCATTTAAACTGAAGGTAGAAAATGAATAATTCTGCATACCACAAAAAAAAACATGTTAAAATGATATTAATTGGATCTCTTTTTTTCAAACGACCATTTTCCTTGACCGTAACATCCGACATCTTTGCTTACCGAAAATTCTGAAATGAGAAACTTTAATTTTAAGTATTTTTAGAGATTTCGTGTCATCTTTTTCGTCTCAAAAAAGTGTCCCATTCGTCAGCAAAATCAATGGAATGCGTTATCAACGCAATACCACGATTGAACGCGACCCAAGCCGACAGAAACCGTTCTGCTGAAGAGTTGCTATAAAGCAACACTAGAACAGCACTAAAGGAGGGATCTCAAAACAATCTTCGCATAATCTTCTTTGAAATGGTAAGACAAAACAACATTTCCCCGCGCACCGTTTCTGCCGTCGCTTCTTCCGTCAGCTCGCGTAGACACTGCGTTGGTCGCGTTGTTCCTCTTAACGCCACTCATAATCAACACTTCATCATCTGCAAAAATTCAACACTTACACCACTTTCCCGCTTTGCTTGATGTTCGGGCAGGAAATGATTTCTATGTCATTGCCGGACTTTACTTCCTGTTCGCTGTTAATCGTCGGAACCGACGAATGCTCGCTAATGCCGGCGTAATACAGTGCGTACAGTGGTTCAAACTTGAATCTGAACATAAAAAATGAGAATTTTTTTCATTGTTTGTGAACAATTTTTACAGATTAAAAATGACATTTAAGATTTCCCTATAAGATTTTTTGATGCATATTACAATAATATATTCACTATTAAAAATGTCCAAAAAATTGTGGATAAATCTTAATTTTGGACAAAAGTGAGCGACTTCCCTTGAATAGTGTTCCAAATACTTTCATTTTATCATCAGTTATTTAAAGAAATTTATCATACAACTTAACATATTTAAATGAGAACTAAATAAATATATATTTTTTTATTTTGTTTGTTAGCTTCAGCTGCCGTGTGGTACCAGCTCTGGTTATCATATACACATAGTTGCACCAGTTTGGCTTAAAACTAAGGAATTTTATAGCTCCGAAAAAAAGAGTAATTTTTCAAGAAAAATGTCTTACGAATAGTTGGAACATTGGCTAATGATGCATTCTGCCTTCCGCAGTTGTAAAACAAAATACTTTAAATGCAAATACTTCAATATGTGGAAACCAAATTGAGCTTCAAATGTAAAAAATATGAGGAACAAACTATTGAGAAAATATTCCTAAGTCAACAAGTCCTTGTTCTTGGCTCAACGACCTTAGAGGTCGTTAAACGGTCGTACAAAGAAGATCTTCTTCTTCTTCTTCTTGGCGTAACGACCTTTGACCGGAGATTTCTGGCTTACGATATTTATTTTACGTACCTCTTAGTCAGTCCTTGTTGCAGAGGACGGTCCGGATGGGATTTGATCCCTAGTCCTGTCATATAGAACCGGTGTCGTTTACCACATATACCACCAGACCAGGTTAAAGCCTCAGCTCAATTAACCAAGCCCAAGTCAACAAGTCTTGGGTACATGAAACGTTTAAAAGAATGTTATACAAAAATTAACTTTTATTACACTAATGATAAAATAAAACCAAAAAAAAGAACATATAAATTATTCACAAAAAAAACCGTCCAATTCCTCACTTGTCCTGATTTGTATGTAAGTCACTGTACATCGCCCTAAGAATTGTACTGCGCGATGGTAAAGTTGGTATTTTATCATTCCAATTTAATTAATAGTACAGCGACAATATCTCCATGTACCTGCCTGGGAGGAGGGGATGGGGGACAGTTTGAAAAGATTACAAGCTTCCTTTTTCAACCGAACAACAACGACTCTTGTCGACCATGGTGCGGCTTTGATTCGTTCTCTTTCCATTTCCGTTGACATTTAAATCTGTCCGGCGGGAAAACGGTGGTGAGTTGCTGGTGGTGACCATGGCGTTGAAGACTCTGGTCTGAGGTACCAGCCATCTAACGACAACAACATAAAACCTCACCAACCCCTTTTAAAGATAGCCAACGCGACAGGTAATCATCGTTACCGGTCCGAGACGAGATCTACAGCACGCGAACTTCCCTTTCATGTAACACCATTACAACCCATTGAAAATCATTCCAGTGTGTTTCGGAGGGGGGAAGGCAAGTATGAAAGCTCATAATAGCGGCCTCCAATAAAGTATCCCGGTTGGTTGCAAATTCGTGCTGGTGGGCCACGGGCGTACGTTTGGCGTACGATTACGGCGTAAGGGAACGTTTTCTCCCACATTTTCCGTTTTCTTATCGCGCTTATGAAAGTATTGACGCACGCTTTCATGCTGCGACCCACAGCAATACGCACCGCACGCCGAAAAGGGAACTGGTTTGATAAAAGACTTCCAACTCGTCCCTAAGAAACTCCTGCTTTATAACCATCAAAATTTATGTTCACCGAGGCCGTTTTTTTGCCAGCCCCGAAAGCCACGCAACGCAACGTACATCCACTAACTCAGGTCGATGAAGTATTGTGTACCGGCTTGCTGGGTACGACTATTGGCCTTCTGATTAAATTCCAACCAGCATTTACGGGTTACGGCCTGGGCCACATGCTTCAAAACCCGTCCGTGCGGCTACGTGATGCCAACGGATATTGAAACGAAACACGCCATTTTAGCAAAATGTTCGGGAATGAAACGATCGAACCTGTCACCAGATGGCGCTACCATCTCTCCGTCTCTCTCTCCCTTGTTCTCTTAGCTTCGATTTAAACTTTCACTATCGAAACCATCTTGTTGTTGTGCTGGGTCACCGAAATGATAGGAAACATCCATTTCATCGTCGGAGGGAAGTTTCCGTCGACGACCAAAAACTGAAAACTTTCTTCAATAAATGTTTAATTAATCGTGAGCGGGAAATTAATGAAAACCAAACCTGAAGCGGGCTGTGGCAAAAATTCTTGCAGATGGCATTTACTGTTGCAGTGAGGCACACAAATCATTGATTGGAAGGTTTACGTTTCGTATTCAATTTATCTTTCCATCGATCAAAAGTGAAAGATATTTCGTAGCTCAAATTTCAACCCCCCCCCTTGTATATTTAATTAAAACTACAAAAGCCACCATTTTGCAAAGCTAGAAAGCTGTCTTATTAGTTGCAAATTCTTCGCAACTGGATACGCTATTAAAAGTGTCTTAAAAAAGTCAGACTAAATTAATCAAACGCTACAGTACTCCCGATTCTTAAATGCTCCATCATCAAGAATCGCGAACCAGAAAACGTCCAATGATGGGGCTTACGTTGACCTTCCCCCCATTTTCTACGCTGCCCTCAATACTACGACCTCGTCATCAATTTTAAGTCCGATTTTCCGCTTGTCAGTAAAATTACGCTGACTATTTAATGGTTCCCTTCTCCCGAAATCACACGAAGCATTATGTAGTTCTTTTCGCCACTTACAGCTACTTAGACGTCACTGCACAACGTTAAAGAGCTAAAGTCAATGGGACACCAAAAACAAGCAACAAGCACCACCAAGTAATGGGCACTGGGCAAATTCCTCTTCACGTTTGATCCTTCGTTCCAAAGCTGTCCATCAGCGTAGTACCCGCATGGCGTAGGCAACGCGAGGTTATGCATGATCTGGGGCAGAACAAGCGGACGAGCTAAATTGTGGAGCGAAGGAGAACTAAACTACTTTTTAACGTTAATAAAACTTTGGCCTGTAATGCAATATATTGTGCCGGACCGGGAGCGTGCCTCGCGTTCGGTCTTTTCAGCTGCCAACCGCGTGGTGTACAACAAGCGAAAGCATTTTGCGC